>BJBW01006849.1:0-48121 GCA_004320125.1 Scolopax mira
AATTGAGCTGGTCCAGCTCAAAGCAGACCTTTTACATACCATAGAAGAGGATAAAGTGCCTGTGGTGCATGAAAGGAATATGTTGGGGAAAACTGTCTGGGTTCTTCCTGCCTCGGGCAAAGGCAAACCCATTCATGGGACTGTTTTTGCTCAAGGACCTGGATGTACTTGGTGAGTGATGCTGGACAATGGAGAAGTTCAATGCATACCTCAAGGGAATTTGACCCTGGGTGAGAATACTTAAATTTGAGTATGATATTAGTCATTTATAATACTAACAGTGTTCTATAAGTGTTTTTCAGAATACTTTCAGAATACTTTTCAGAAATACTGCAACAATGAAACTAGCTGCATTGATTAAGTGGCGTCCTGTGAACCTTCTCCAAGATGGATGGGTACCCATGGGCATGAACCACAATGAATTTCACACCATCTTTCCTACCCTGAGAAGCTGATCTGCTACGAAATGGACTTAACTTTTGTATATATAGATAAATCATAACTGAGCGACTTACATATACCTATCTATATGTGTGTATAGATTTCATAGATAATAGTATACACATCTATATGTGTGTATAGATTTCATAGATAATAGTATTTGTGATCTAAGCATGATGCAAATGGTATGGAATAGGGGTGTAATATCCCAGTTTGAAGTAAAACCGAATCAATTTTGTGTTCTGGAATTTTACATTTTAGCTAGGCCTTCTCTAACTCTATGAAATTAGTACTGTGGAGAAAACCGCTCATTCCCAGGATGATAAGGCCAATGTTTGTGATAAATGCCAAGGAATGGTATGCAGAGAGGCCCTTGCTTATACTTATTCTAGAACAACCAAGGTCAGACAATTTTTTTTATTTGCCCCTTAGAGGGTCGTAAATGGAAAAACGTAGGGGGGTCACACCTGTGGGGAGAAGCAGACAGGATGGGTGACTCAAACCTGACCAACTGGGGTATTCCATCCCATCTGCCCCATGCTCAGTATAAAAGCTGAGGGATCCAAGGGTCAACTTCTCTTCAGACCGATGACTGAAGAGGACCCTGTCTGCTCATCTGCCTTTGATCCTGATCCGTGTGTTACTGATTCCAGAGCTGGAACACAGTTCCCACCTATCACTGAGTCCAGTCTGGGACTTCCACAGAGCCTGCCGGTGACGGGACTGTCATCCTGGGAGCTTATACGGTTTTGTCTATATTGTATCTATTTCATTATTTTCTTCTTTTTCGTTTTAATATTAATTCTTCATTAAAGTAGTTTAGTTCATTCTAAACTTCTGTATTTCCTTCTCTCTTCCTCTCCTCTCTTTTGGGGGTGGGAGGGAGGGGGGAAGGGCCACCTGTCGGTTTGGTTGTAGTGATTTTGGCTGAAACCATGACAACGAGCAATGGAACTGGTGAAGGGTCTAGAGAGTAAGTCATACGACAAATGGATGAGGAACTAGGGTTGTTTAGCCTGGAGAAAAGGAGGTTGAGGGGAGACCATATTACTCTCTGCAACTACCTGAGGGGAGGTGAGAGGAAACAACTTCAAGTTGCGCCAAGGGAGGTTTTGATTGGGTATTAGGAAAAACTTCTTCACCGAAAGGGTCGTCAAGCACTGGAACATGCTTTCTAGGAAGAAATTGAGTGACCATCTCTGGAGGTGTTTAAAAGATGTGTAGACATGGCACTTAGCGACATGGTTTGGGGGTGGATTTCATAGCATTTACAGTTGCACTCAATGATCTTAAGGGTCTTTGCCAACCTAAATAATTCTATGATTAATAAAAAATGTGCAGTAAGAATCACAAAAGAGACTATTATCCAACTGGGTAACTTACCATCTTTGTTCAGCCATTGTTTTCTTTGTCTGTAGAGGAGAAGTTTATTGTGGACATATGGTAAAAGAAACTTGACACACCAGCTCTCCACACCAAGCTTGTTTTCTACCAGGATGATAGGGCTTCGGTTATACCTGGCTTCAGGGCAGGGTATTAATCCAATTTCATCTCTGAAAAAAACCCAGAAACATACATTATTAAACTTATTTCCAGTAGACACCAACTATTCTTCTCAATAGAGCAGAATGGCAATGCTCCCCACCCAGTCAGTCCACCATTTTTTTCCCTGTTTTTACTGAAATCCGTATTCATTACCCTCAATTTGCCTTCTCAATTCTTGCCAGAGTGCAGGTATGACAAAAAGCATTTTCAGAAATCTATCCTCTGCAAAACTCACGCAGTATATTCACTTAACAAATAAATGATTCAAACATGTTTTAAGGTATAAATAAAGATTTAAGTTGAGCAAAAAAAGCAAATGGATTTAACTCCCGTACAATTTATTCAGACGCAATATAAAAGCCAGTTGTGGTTTTGAGTTATGAGTCACTATAAAACATTTCTATTAGTTATTCAACAGTGTAGTCATATGTGGAAGAGTGGCTACGTGAGAAGGGCCACGACCTCCTTGGAGGGAACAATCCAGCCTTTTGAGAAAGTAGCGAACTGGTATCAGTATGTGCCGACCAACCGCTCCGCTGCCGACTGACCGCTCCACACACACAGTAACCCTGCACAAACCATGTACAGCATGAACAGCAGTCAGGGACCAATCACAGAGCTGTTGCTAGCGCGTCCGACATCTGGTAGCAGAGGATGGTTGTGGTTCTCTTGACTTCTCCGAGACTGCGGGAGGCAGCTAGAGGGGCTCCCCGAGACGGGGGTAAGCAGCGAGAGGAGGGAGTGGGAAACTCTGGCTGAGAGAAGCGCTGCTTGTGCAGAGTCTGGGCAGACGCGGGTGTGTGAGGTCGCTCTTCACCTCTCAGGCGCAGCGAGGGAAAAAGAAACTGCAGCCATTACGTTACTTGTCGGGATACTCTCTAAGAGAGGTCTGGAAGTACCGGCAAAACAATTAACTAAAATGATTCGGCTGGGGCAGCAATGGGGTCATTTTTCTGACCTACATGTGTTGTTTTCCGTCTCGGAGTGGCGTGAGTTTGGAGAGACTATGTGGCAGAAAACAATTGAGGGTAGCGAAAAGGAAGAAAAAGAAATAAAGGCAGTCCATCCACTTTGGAGAGACGTGCTAGAGACTTTGAAAGCAATGAAAGCAGAGAGAGAGATTGCTTGCACAGCTGCACAAATGCTGGGTCTGGAACAGACTGTATCAAACCCTCACGAAAAACCTGGACCCCTTGCACGCTTCTTTGGGTTGCCTGCTGTGAGGGGCATGTCTGGGACTATATGTAAAAATGTTAGTGCATTAAAAGAATTGGTAGAAACGGACGTTAGGCGAAACCTTGAGCAGAGCCCCGAGAAAGCAGAAGTTGCCGCAAGCAGCTCCGGGGAGAGCTCTGAGGCAAAGGGAGAAGTGGCTCAAGCAGAGCCCCCGAAGGAGGCGGAGACAACGTCCGTCTCTGACCTCACTGATCTGGGCGGTGCTTCGTGTCAACCGCATTCAACAGCTCCACCTGAGAGGCTCCGCCCACCGCCGCTGGCACCATCCACACCTCCGCTGCCACCCGTGTACCCTCCGCTACCTTCCTCCAGTGAGACATCTAAGGCGACGTCACAGCCCGCGACTCCACCTTCTGAGGAGGGACAGCACCGACCCCTAAACACCACTGCAAAAATGTTGCAAACAGTTTTAGAACAACTAGAGCAGTTGGAATTACAAACAAAAACCGGAGACATTGAAATACCTCCGTGTTTAAAGAACTCTCGAATGATACATAAACCTTCACGCTGGAGTGGCATCATTAAAGATGCAACCATAGAAGGACAATGGAAACCCGTTGGAGGGGTGGAAGGTTCCATGCCTTTGGCATATCCAATAATACAGGATAATAACCAAAGCAAATGGGAGCCTCATGACTAGGAAATATTACAGCAGGTTCGCAATACAATATTAAATTATAGAGTTAAATCAGAAGCAACTTGACAAATTGTTAGTTGGATTTTTTCTGATGACCTTATGTGCCCATATGATTGTCAAAATCTGATGAGACTGTTGCTTACCCCGCCCCAGTATTTGTTATGCCAATCCTCCTGGCACCAACGAGCTGTTGCTGCTGCGGCCCAAAGACAGGGGCAGGCTGATCCGCTCCGAGGGATCACTGCAGAGATGCTTGTCAGCCAAGGAAATTATAGCCACTTGCAAGCACAGGTTCAGTTTCCAGCAGAGATGCTAAGACTGTCTGCACAGCTAGCACTAGAAGCCTTTTTGGGTTTACCTGGATCAAGTACCCCATCGTTTGGGAACTTGATTCAGGGCACCAGGGAAAAATATAGTCATTTTATAGACCGCCTCTGGGAGGCGCTCATGCAACACCCTGACTTGACACAGGAAAACAAAGATCAGTTGTTTGAAGTCCTGGCTTTCGACAATGCCAACAAGACAACAAAACAGCTCTTAGCTACGCTTCCGAAAGAGGCTGTGGTGGAGGAAATGCTCCAGCGAGTGGAACGAGCTGAGGCTCAGCGTCAAGGAAATGTGGCTGCCGCTGCAGTTCAAGGTGCAGTTCGTGAGATTGTGCAACCTCTGGCAGCAGCGGCTCAAAAAGGACGGGGCCGGCCAATAAAAAGACAACTGAGTCAAACATATGGACAATCTTTCCGAGGGAAGTGTTTCTGCTGCGGAGATGCAGGCCATGTCGAAACTAATTGCCATGCCACAGTCTGGTGTCATCGTTGTCAAAAACCTACCCACACTATGAGGGCCTGTAAGGGAAACTGGAAGTCGAGTGCGCGGAGAGGCCACGCACAGACACAAGTAAATCCTCCAGGAAATGCCTGGGTTTTTTACAACACCACCAACCAGCAACCCGAGGAAGTCTGGGAGTTGACGTGGAGACCACAACAGACGTTACCCGTGTTGATTCCAATGTCCAAAAGATTCCTAGTAACACAATATGACCTCTTTTTCATGAAAATAGCAAAATTAGAGGACTGTTGCTAGAAGATCACCCCCGATCTTCTGCTGGGGTGAAAGGACCAATCGTTTTGCGTGGAGTGATTGATGCCGATTACACTGGATGCATCGACATAATGGTTTATACTGTTTGTCCACCATTGTTTATCCCTAAAGGCAGCAAAATTGCCCAGCTGATTGCAATTAATAATTTATTAACCTCCCAACAACAAACAGGTGATTTCCAAGGTGACCGCGGGTTCGGGTCAACAGAACTTACAGCATGTTTTACAACAAAAATGGATCGACGTCCCACCATGAAACTACAGATCTCACAACACGGAAGGACATTTCAAATCAACGCCATGTTAGACACCGGAGCAGATGTTACAATCATTAACAAAGAAATATAGCCTCCAAGTTGGCCTGTAGAACTGCCAACATCTTCTACTGCTGGTGTTGGGGGCCAATCAACACCTTCTATTAGTAAATATCCAGTACAAGCACGGTTCCCAGAAGGGCAACAAACTAATATTAAGGTATATGTCTTGCTCTGCCTGGTACATTAGAGGCGCTGATTGGCTGGGACGTGTTAAGCCAGATCGGAGCAGTTTTGACCACGACACATTTTTAGTTATGGGCACTGGAGAGCACTTGCCCAATCCACCACTGACCTGGTCCACCAGTGACCCAGCGTGGGTTGACCAGTGGCCCATGACCGAAGAGCAACTGCAAGTCACCAAGCAGCTAGTTGCGGAGCAGCTTGCAGCTGGCCACATCAAACCTTCTGTAAGCCCTTGGAATACACCCATCTTTGTTATCCCAAAAAAGAGTTGCAAATGGCGGCTCCTACATGATCTACGTGAAGTCAATGATCAAATACAGTCAATGGGTGCTTTGCAACCTGGAATGCCATCACCAAGCATGCTACCAAGTAGCTGGCACATATTAATAGTCGATCTAAAAAATTGTTTCTTCACTATTTCCTTGCATCCACAAGACACTCAACGCTTTGCCTTTTCGGTACCATCAGTGGACAAAGCTGGACCAGCAGAAAGATATGAGTGTCTTACCACAAGACATGAAAAATTCACCTACATTATGCCAACTTTATGTGGCATGGGCACTGCAGCCACTTAGGGCACAATGGCCCAACACTATTACATACCACTATATGAATGACATCCTTTTCTGCCAGGAAGAATCCTTCACAGAAGACTTGTTAAAACAACTTACCTCAATTCTGGCAAGAAAGGGACTTGTTATACCAGAAAAAATACAATGCACAGCACCGTAGAAATATTTAGAATCGACTATAATCGATGCTAAAATTAAGCCGCAAAAGACCGAACTTACTACACAGTTGCATACATGACGTGATGTACAAACGTTGCTGGGAGATATTCAGTGGGTGCGAATTGTATCGGTGTATCCAATACGAACATTGCACCACTTACTGAACTCTTACGAGGCACAAATCCTGCTAATAAGGTTATTCTTACAACGACTCAACACTCGGTGTTACAGCGTATTATTACAAAATTACAATCAGCATAGACATCTCGCCATATTTTAGAACTACCTATATCCTTGCTTGTGTGCAATGGACCAGATTCACCTTATGCTGTCATTTGCCAGTGGCAAAACAAGAAGGGGGAATTTGTCCCTCCCCTCTCAACTGCCACTGTCAAATGACCTAGTCACGGGGATGTATTTCATATACTAGAATGGGTATTTTTAAGTGTACAGCCAAAGACAAGTATCCAGACGCGGGTGGAAGCAGTAGGTAAACTGATCTGCAAGGGTAGATCACGGATCATAGAAATCAGTGGTCAGGAACCAGAGGATATCAGTATACCAGTTAATGCAACGGACATACAATGGTGGCTTTGCAATGAAATTGCTATACAGGATGCTTTGCTAGGGTATGCTGGCACAGTGCATTCACGGCAGCCGAAAGGGAGAGTGTGGCAAGTACTGCAGTGAAATCAGTGGATGGAAAGGTCTAAAGTGAGCAGTGAGCCATTGTCAGGTGGTCTTACCATTTATACAGATGCGGGCAAGCGTCTACGACATGCAGCTTGTGTCTGGGAAAGTGATAATCGTTGGGAACAGCATATTATTGAGGGCCAATTGCAGGACTCTCTCCAGACTCTAGAACTATCAGCAGTAGTCTGAGCCTTGAGCAATTGGTTAAACACTCCTTTAAATGTGGTGACAGACTCATTGTATGTGGCTGGAATCGTGCCACATTTGGAGGAGGCTTTAATTAGGGAAACAACTAATACCAGATTGGAAACCTATTCATTAGGTTGCGATCAGTCCCGAGTCAGCGAATGGAGGCTTGCTGCATCATTCATATCCGTAGCCATCAACTGTAGATACTGGTCTGGGTCAAGGCAATCAGTTGGCTGATAGCCTGGTCAGTCCAGTATATCATGTACCCCTCATGGACAAATTTCAACAGGCTAGACAGAGTCATGAGAATTTCCATCAGAATGTGAAAGGTCTGAAAAGACAATTTGGATTAACAGAGAATGAGGCCCGAAACATTATCCAGGCCTGTCTGAAGTGTGGCAACCATGGTCCGGGCATAGGCATAGGGGTAATTCCAAAAGGCATTGAAACTATGGCAGATGGACATTACTCATGTCCCAGAATTTGGTCAACTAAAATATGTACATGTGACTATAGATACATTTTCAAAGATGATTTGGGCAACTGCATTATCTGGGGAAAAGGCGCAGCATGTTTGTAAACATTTACTTGCTTGCTTTGCTATCATGGGAGTCCCTGAAAGCATTAAAACTGATAATGGTCCTGCCTATGTTAGTCAAAAGGTTAGAGCTTTCTTACTCTGTTGGGGAGTTAATCATGTCACAGAAATACCACATTCACCAACAGGTCAAGGATTGGTGGAGCGTACTCATCAAATCCTGAAAGATTACTTGGAAAAACAAAAGGGGGTAGAGACAGATGCACAACAAAGATTGCATCGGGTTCTTTTTACATTGAACTTCCTCTGTCTTATGGAAGATAGGGAAGAACTTCCCGTGGTAATACATCATCAAAATCTTAAATTTAATAGTGCTACTACTCTTCCCAAATTTAAAGTTATGTATATGGATCCAATCTCAGGTATATGGAAGGGACCTGTTGCAGTCATATTTAATGGTAGAGGTTATATGTGTGTTTCCACGATAATGTCTGTCTGTGGAACAGATGGGAGATTGTGTTCGCATCATTTTTCACACCAGGAGTATCTGCAGCAAGAGCCCACAAGAATATTGAGAAAATGACTTATTAGATTGAAAAACAGACAAAATACGATGAGTTGAGTACTCTCAGAATTAGCAGAAGATTTAACATCAGAACAGCATGCCGTTTTACAAACTAGGGCAGCAATAGATTTTCTGTTGTGGCCCATGGTCATGGTTGTGAGGATTTTGAAGGGATGTGTTGTATGGACCTGCGTGATCACTCTAAATCTATTCATAAGCAAATCCAACAACTTATGGAACATGCTAACAAAATAACGCAGGATGTAGGCTTTTTTGGATTAAATGCACTAAGCAACTGGTTAGGATTAACAGGATGGCTAAAAGCCTTATTACAAACAGGGCTATTATTTATAATCATGATAATATTAGGTTTAATGATCTTTAGCTGTGCTATGTCTTGTATTAAGAAATTGTTGTTTAAGTTTGCTAATCAAGCCTGGATTGTTCAAAAACGAGAAAGGGGAATTGTGGAAGAGTGGCTACGTGAGAAGGGCCACAACCTCCTTGGAGGGAACAATCTAGCCTTTTGAGAAAGTAGCGAACTGGTATCAGTATGTGCCGACCAACCGCTCCGCTGCCGACTGACCGCTCCACACACACAGTAACCCTGCACAAACCATGTACAGCATGAACAGCAGTCGGGGACCAATCACAGAGCTGTTGCTGGTGTGTCCTCTGCTTCTCTGTCTATATAAACTCTGTGAAAATTTAAATAAAGGGAGAACGATCATATTCATATTGAGGTTACGTCGTTATTCTGGGTCCGGCTCCCACTCCGACAGTCATAGAAAATCAGAAATATTTTAAGGCTTGCTGAGGATTCTGGAAATAATAGTGCCATGATTAGACGAGCCAGCATGAATTCCAAATCCTTTAACTATTCTCTAGGAAGATTCATTCTGGTGATGCTGGATAATTCGAAAAAGTTTTATTATATTTTCCCAAAGATCCTAAATGAGGAAGGTCCCTGTTTTGTATTTTTAGTTATCACCTAAGCCGTTTAAAACAGCTGAATTAAGGCAAGTACCCCTTGCTTTGTGATGGAGAAGTGATGGAGCTGTAACTGCTCCTGCAAGAGAAGCAAGACACATTAGCCAGCAGAGGCACCAAACTGACCCAAGGCTTCCAGAGCGCCCTGCAGCAGTGTGACCAGGTGCTCTGAAGCAAAAAACTGTGCAAAAGTAAATCACATGGACAGCAACATGCGTGTTTCCACATGACCCATTTTCCCTTCTCCTACGCAAGGCAGCCTGCTGAACAGGAGGAAGACTTGAGACAGAGGGGCCAATCTGATTAAAAGGCGACTTTGTATTGGAGGCTTTAATCAAGCCTTTAAAAAACAACAGTGATGGACAGAAAAATTTTAATCAGCAGACAAAGCAGAAGAGACTCGGCTGTTTAGTTTCAAAGGGCCATAACGTATTTTCCTTGTTCCTCAGCTTTCTCTAGCATGAAGGGATGTTGGAAAAGCAGCTTTAATAGCTTCTCAAAAACAAGCACAGGGTGTCAAATATTCACACTTGCTTGGATAGAAAGCAACATTATTTTATACTTTTCCATTATGCATGATTTAACCCCCAACTTATGTTCAGTGGAAAATTTTTTTGGAAGAGGGAAGACCTCAGATCTCAAGCAGGGGAAAAAAAATAATCTCTGGTGATGTCAGACAGAAAGTAAATCCTCCACCTTACATTTCTTAATACAATGTCTACAGACATACTCCAAGACTGGGGTTAACCCCAGAACCCCACCTCAATTATTGTAAACTAATTTTATTACTGGACTACTTGAGTGTACCAATTTAGTTCTCTGTCCTCATTGGATTACTACTAAAGTAATAAAAAATTACACAATATGCTTGTTAAGAATATACTTGCTTATTTAGAAACAGGATTTAATCTTCCATACATTGCAACATACATCAAAAACTAAAAAGAGCAGAAGTAACTCAATGTAAGGCATGTGCAAATCCCTTGGCTATCTCCAGACACACATCAAGGTCCCTTACCCTTCCCTGGTCATCTGAAAACAGAGAGAGGAAAACCAGCATCTACATACTCCACCAATTGCAAGCCATGGATATCAAAGCAAGATCCTCATACTTTCTGCTCCACTCAACAAAAGTTAAACTCTTCAGGAAGCTAGTCAGATTAGACCAAAAATGACATTCCAGTCTGCTTCTCTCAACATGGTACCTTAGAACCTGAAGCTTGTATTTTCTTTTATGAATGTTAAACCCAATCTTTGGCCAAATGTTACCTGCCCTTGCATATAAGGACATACAGGTCCCCACTTCCAATGAAGATGCAGTCACCCACAGTTTTGCTAATTAACTGTTGTGAATTACCGCAAGAATTTACCAGATGTTGCTTACAAACAGTCCATCAAAAGTAAACAGCAAGGAGAGAAAAAACAAAGAAAAACAAAAACCACATAGATCCACACCTTCACTTCTTAGCAAATACAAAAGGTCTGATTCAGGTGAGCTAAGTTTCACAACATGGCTTTAAACATGCCAAAATGACAGACAGGTAGGGTTTGCACAGAGATGACAAGTCAGATGACAAGATACATGTCAATTTCAGAACACATTCCTCCAGGCAAAATCCACAGAGGAGTAGACCACTGCAAAATGAAATTCACCAAGACATGGTGCAAAACAACAAACGGTTTATCTGGTAGCTACTCAGCGTTCCCTAAGATGCAAACCAGGGCTCATGATTTGGTAGAAAAGTTGTATCCAACACCTTGGTATTGTTTATGATGATCCCTGCAGTTCAGAAATCGTACGTTGCATTCAATTCCTGAGAAAAAAACAGAATCCACAATACAAAATACCAGAAGGGCAGATTTATCTAAGGTGGGGTGCCTATCACACAGCCAAAACAATTAATTAAAACCATCATCTATTTCGGCTCCTGAAGGCCCTTCCAGCTGCAGAAGGGCAGTCATGAGGCAGGTCTGCCAGCTCAGGAGACATTGCTTGAGAATGCCTGCATTTAACCTTAATTTATTTTCCTAGATCTCCCAGTTTTCTTATATTGTCTCTTGAATATTAGGTGGTCTTTGAGCCTTTACATTTATTTCCCTCAAAGCAAGCACCACAGTCATGTTCCAAAACTTACATGTATTATCTCTATATTTGCAGGATACCACACAGGTCACATTCCTAAAGTACACTATGGAAGCAGCTAGAACTTAGTGGAAAATTTTAGCAAGGTTGTCATGAAGCCTGGAGCCATTAGAGGGCTACTTCAACCTGTGCTGAGACTGTGCAAGACGAGACCAGGAGCCACACAATCCTGACCTAGACCATAGTGCAAACTTCATCCATCACAGAACATTATCAACAAGCCATTACAGGGCATTCAACTGCCCTCCCCAAAATAAACCCCAGACAACCTAATTTAAACTTTTAAAATCATGATGATACAAAAAATTCCCTCTTTCACAAAACTGCAACAGGGAAGAGGCATTTGTTGTGATGCTGCCGTGAGAGGTCTTCAGCTTTAGTACCCCTTTGTGAAGGAACCTACCTTCTCCAATTTTGTTCTGGAAGGTCATCTTTACAATAAGATAACCTCTCCCTAGGCAGAGGATATTAAATAATGGCTGGGAGATACAAATGAGGAACAGTCAGTGGATACAATGCAATGACAATTCTACTGACAATGAAGTCTGGACCTAAGTAGTTGAGTATTTCTGCAATTATAAAAAGCTTTTAATGTCAGAAGAGGATAGGCACTTGAAAGGTGTATATTTTTACATTAAAATAATTTTCATGAAAATACTACATGGATAATGAATTTACAAGACTCGAAAGGGATAGAAGAGGGGGCCTAAATCCAAGAGTTTATTGTGTAGGGCATCATATACACGTGATTCTCTTTTAGAATTTTAAAAAAGTCCTCAGATTTGTACAGAAATGGCAGGGTACCACCTAAGAGTTGATCTTTCCAATCACACACACCAAATTCATGTACTTTTTTGACAAATGAGTCTATTACTCTTTGACTTCTCAAGTAAAACAACAGGAAAGTTCAAGAAGAAAGTATACACTCATCTGCTCACTGTTGATAATCCATTCAGTTCCAGTGGGATAGTTTGTATATACAACCTATGCTTGAAAGACCACATAAAAATATCTTCCAGTAAATTTCATAGCCTTGCAAAATTGTCAGCCTAGCATGCTGACACAGACTAAAAAGAACAGAGCTACCAGCAAGACCAGGCAGAAATAATTTTATGTTGTATATTTAGTAAGAAATAAGCTCAACAAGATACAGAGTCCTCCTGCAAATTTAATGAAAAAAAAAGAGAGAAACAACAATCCAATGTTCTACTTAGTCTAAAATTGTATGTTTACATGCATTTTAATGTTGACCAGAAACAACACCCCTTTAAAAACTTATAAAGCCGTGAACTTGCCAGAACAAAACACCCATTCTGACAGATGCCAAGGGCATAAGCAAACAAACAGTCAAAGACAAGGGACAACAAATGCTGGAAGAGAGATGAGGAGGGGACAAAAGCATGAGATGCAAACAGGAACAACGTGCACATGGCAGATCCCTTACTTTCAGTACAGCCAGGCAGATTCCAGGCAAAAGAATTCAAACCTGGATCTGTGGCACAAACAGGCTGCTCAATTCAAGAGGATAACATCTGTCAGGGACTGCAGCTGGTTATGACTGTCTTGGCCACCAGCAGGAAGACAAGATGTCTCTGAGGTACGTGAAAACATCTGGCCAGCGTGGCTGCAACCTGGTGCTCCAGAGGCAGACAGGCATCATAGCAAAGGGCCTACAGTTTTCACTGGCCACGCACAGTTCCTTTTCAAGTACTGTAGTTCAGAAATCTAGCAGAGAGAATTGCCCCTTTTTCTACTTCAGGGGGTAAACTAGCAGTAGCTTGTGCTTCCTCACTCAAACCATGACACGGTGCATTAGCCTCAGAGCACACAACTCTTACAGCCTACTTCCATCTCTGAGATTGCACCTAGGAAAGAAAATGGCAAGAGCAGCATGCTCTTCCAAAACACAAGCTCAAAGTTTGCTACCAATAAAGAATTCTGGCAAAAGAGTAGGAACCGAGAAGCATCAGAAACACTCATTCACAAATACTGGCTGTTTACAGCACACTATGCCTCACAACCTAAAAAAGAAGCTTCATGGCAAAATGCAGTTCTTTTTTAAACAGCATCCATATGCTGTATTTTAAAACCTGGCCACCCACCCAAGTTGCTTACTACATTTATAGAAACACGAGGGTACTCATTCTAATCCTCTCCTTTAAGCAAAGGCATAATTTAAGTGCCCGTAAAATTTTCCTATGTAGTTGCTTAGCATACCATTTTCTGGAACAGATTAATAGGCCACCACCTCAGAGACTGCAGCATTTCCGACTGACACAGATACACTGTACTTACATTATTAAGTTGTAATCCATCATGTGCTACCCCATTTGCCAAAACCAATACAGGCTGTACATAAATAGATAGAAAACTGCCTCCCTACAGAGATTGTGACTTAAACCAACAAAGGACGGGTAAGGAAAGAGAAATACGGGCAGCACCTAAATGCGGGCTGGTCAGCAGTGGGACGGAAAATAAAAATACCTAGCAGACCCCTAGACTGTTAGATAAACCCGGCTCTTAGGGGGCAGCAGTAACTGTAGCTTGCAGTTACCCTCATTCCGCTTGTCTCCTGTGAAACAGCACACACACATCGAAACGGGCTGGCACCTCTACCAGCGCCAGGCTGGAAGGTGGCACCCACCGAGCTGCCCCCGGCCGCACAAGGCTTCGGCCCCCAGCTCCCTCCCCCCCTCCCCCCGCCCCGCCGGCCACATCTGGGCTACACCGGAGCTACACCGCCACCCGCTGAAACGCCGCCAGACCTCTACGTTCCAGCAGAGTTCGTTTCAGGACTCCTCTTTTTATTACAAAAAAAAAAAAAAAAATATATATATATATATATATATACTCATCGCTTGCAGCTTTTAGACTGCTTGCCAGTTTCCGTAACGAATTATTTTTTTTTAACTGAGGAGGCTAGCTGTGGCGGCAGGAGGCAGAGGGAGCCGGCTGCCAGCCGGGCCTCCGGCAGCGACTCCGGCTCCCGCAGCCGGTACCAGGCGTTATGCGGGAGACGTGCGGCATCACCGAACCGCCCCGACCAAGCCCAGCGACGCCGCCGGCCCTCCGGCCCCGGGGAGGTGGCCGCCCCGAAGCCCCCGCTGGGGAAAACCAGCCCGGTCCCCGCGGCCCCTTTACGGCGTGACTTTGGGGCCGGCACCGGTCCCTAAAGAGGCACCGCAGGCGGCGCGGCCCGCCCCTCGCCGGGAACCCCGCACGCCGAAGGCGAGGGAGCGGGGCCGCCGCCGGCCGAGGAGCGACGCGGGGAGGGGGGGCTGCGAGCGGGGGGGGGGGGCTGCGAGCCGGGGGGGGGGGGGGGGGGGGGGCGGCGAGCGGGGGGGGGGGGGGCGGGCGGGCAGCGCTCCCGGTCCCGGCCCCGGCCCCACTCACATGTGCGGGTTGCGCTGGAAGGCGTTGCGGATGTCCTTCACCACCCTCTGCACCAGCACCGCCACCTCCTCCGGCGACTCGGCCATCTTCCGCCTTACCGCAAGCCGGCCGGGCCGGGCCGGGCGGGCTGAGCGCTTCCGGGTCAGCGGCCCCGCGGGGAGCCGCGGGTAAGGAAGGCGGTGGGAGCGGGAACGGCCCGGCCTCTCGCCACCATAACCCCGCCCGGCGGCGGCGGACCCGCTCGGTCCCTCGGGAAGGGGCTCCAGCGCCGGGGATTGCGGGGACTGGGGGGAGGGAACGGGCTCCTTTATCAGCAGTGAAGTGTAGCGGGGGGATGAGGAGCAAACGGTTTTGAACTGAAAAAAGTGGAGATTTAGGTTAGGCGTTAGTAAGAATTTCTTCAGTGTGAGGGTGGTGAGGCGCTGGAACAGGTTGCCCAGAGAAACTGTGGATGCCCCATCCCTGGAGGTGTTCAAGGCCAGGCTGGATGGGGCTTTGAGCAACCTGCTCTGGTGGGAGGTGTCCCTGCCCACGGCAGCGGGTGGAACCCCATGATCTTGAAGGTCCCTTCCAGACCAAACCTTGAGCATTTGCCTTCCTCAAAAGGAACGAGCCGGCTTTATCTAATTGACTCTAATTGAGCTCTTCAGGCTCCCACTTTGTCCTGTGCAATTTGTGCAGGTTTTGTTTCAAATTTGTTTAAAGCAGCAAATTCACCTTCAGTTAGGTAGCACGCTGAATGAAATCCTTCCAGCTTTATAAGCAGGTTGAGTTCTGTAAAGAGGTTTTGGTGAATTAGACCTCGAAGCAACACCTTTAAAAGGTCACCAATCATGCCAAAATTACTTAGTGGATTAAAAGTCTTAATTTTTCATTTGGTTTTGCTCATTTATTTTTTTCAGTTTAGTGTTAGTGTTGGGTACAAGTGAAAATCAGTCACAGCAATGCAAAGTTCTGTTCTGAAAGTATTGAGCGTTGCTGCAAAACTAATGCGCTTACAAATTGCAAAAGTAGTTATTTAGAATAGTGCAATTAACTGACAGAGTGCTGTGTATGACTTCATGCATGCCTTTTGAGGAGGACGGAACATTATTTTTATTTAAATGGCATAATAAGATGTATTTAAATTGTGTACCTTTGGTACTAACATGCATTCTCAAAGCTCATGAGGCAGGCATTGGTATTAATAGCTCACATGATGGTGTACAGAAGCTTTTGGGAGTGATTATTGATTTGTCAGCCGAGCGTACTTACTTGCTGTAATTTTGGGATAATTATAAGGAATTATTTTAGAAAATATTCCTTTGTTAAATTTCACATAGGGCATACGAGTAAACTGCAGAAAATGCGTCTTCATTAAATAATCTAAGAATTATATATATGTTATTCCCAGAAAAGAAGTTTTCCCAGGAAATCTATTCTTATGACATCTGGGGAGGTGTCAAAAATCTTGGAAACAATTTGTCTGAGGTAGTTCTTCTCTCTGATTAAGGATACAAGGAATCCTATAATTGAGTGTACAGAGACTACATGACTGCATCTTTTTTGCTGTATTGAGGACAGTGAAAGTTATCACCATCACTGCGCAAGATTGCAGATTCTTCAGTTATGTTCAGTTTACATGTCATTTTTATTGAAGAAAACCATACACAATTTTGGGGAAAAAAGGAAGTTTACAATTTTGAAATTATATTGGTATGTAATCCATTATTTTCTCCGTAAATGTTATATGATGTTTTACTTAAAGCTCAAAAGCTAAAGAAGTTCCTTTTGAAGGATAAGCTTTGGAAGCTCCAAAGACTATCCATAAAGGCTGATGGATGTGCTGAAACCATGCGACAGCTTAAAACCGTCCTCTTGGCAGTTGTAAGTGGGGCAAACTGTATATTAACATAGTTAAAACACAACCGTGTGTTTTTAAAGCAGGATTGAATTCTGAAAAGTGAGCATTCAATGTAAATGGTAGCATTCTGCTCTGGAGATCTTACAGTGGAGTGTAACTTTAGCGCAGCAGTTTTAAGGGGAAAGTAAGTTTTTGCTACTTCTAATGCCAGTTACCACTGCCGTGGATGGCATGTGGTGTGTGGAGAAGCGTAGTCCAGGCAGGAGCCTCCTTGGGTCCTGCAGGAAGAGTCCCTCGCTGTGCTTTGCAACGGGGACCTGGTGGAGCCCAAAGCCCTGCTAGCTGAATGTTGCTGCTCCTGCAACAAGAACTTGCTGTCTCTATAGGATAAGGTGAAGTCCAGGTGTTTACAGCTTTAGACCAGTGATTTTTCTTTGTTGTGTACGTTTGTTTTTCCACCAGTGTCTGTGCTAGTCTGCCTGTTAAACTGCCAGGTTTCCTTGACCCTCTTTTTCTTTAGCTCTTTGCTTTGAACTGACACCAAGACCTAAACCTATGTACAAGCCTTCTCCTTAGCTCTAATTTTGAACAACCTGCCACACCACATTTAAGCTTCATGCATGGTTCTTACAAGGGTACCCACATGACAAGGCTTTCTAAATTCCTTGCTGTTATCCCTCACTTCTGTTACAGCTGGAACTGGAAAAAAAAAGCTAGTTCCCAGGCTTGTTTTAGCACAGCACATTATTGAGACTGTTTCACTGGGCCAATGTGACTACCCCCTATCATATAAACCCTAAGAGTAATTACAGTCTTAACCTTTAATTGCCACCACTGGTCTCAAGATGTGAGGCAAACTGACAGCAGTGTTTGTAATATCCCAGTGACTCATGGTGGTTGCAACTGTCAGTTTATCCAGTTTTATACCATTCCTGTTAGTTTATTAGTTTTTTACCATTCCTTGACTTCCTGTGATGATGGCTTCTTACATCTCTTAGTTGAACCATAAATTGTCATAGCGCAGTGGATGATGGTTAACAGCAACAATTAGTTTAACTGGTCTTCTCCTGAATTTGTGTGTTAACTGTTTGCAGTCTGAATCCTTGCCTTACCCACAAAGCCTAATGCTGACCTATTCCAGTGTTTTCTTAGTCCAAATTGTCACTGGCAGTCCACCTACCTACTTTCTCAATTTCTTTCTCACTCCAAGATGTTTTTCCAGTCTCAGTCCAGCTTTATGGTAAACAGATGGGAGAAAGAAAGCATTCGGAGAATTGGATAAATAAGGAGTGTGACTCTGATTTCAAAGGAAACAGCTTTTTCTTCCATCTCCCAAATTCAGATATTTTGCTTTCCTTAATCTAGCCCTTAAATCCCTTCTTAGCTCATACTGGTTCTTGTGATTTCTTACAGTTCTTATGTTGATAGAATTCTGTAGGCAAAACTTTCTAGATAATAGGAGTCATATTTAGCATGTCCATGGAGGTAAACGGTGCTTCTTGGTTAGAGTATAAGCAGTCTTATCTCAAGTATTAATTCAAAACACAGTTCAAAATGAAAATCCAACATTAATTGTGTTCTTACATTAATGTAAGGTTTCATTCTCTCTTCACTAAGAGACTAGCAGTGCTTGTAATGGTAGGCTCCAATAAAATGAAAAGACCTGAAATTTGCTGGCAAAGCTTCTGTAAATGTGTGCAAAAATGAACTGCCACTTCCAATATTAATCTTGTGGTTTGTTTTGCATGCATATAAAACAAGTGAATAAGAACTACATACGTAAAATGTACATTTTTTAGCTGCTGTTTTTAGGAGAGTTGACACAAGACTTCTGGCATTTTCTGAACATTTTGTACTCATAAAAATATACTTGAAGACTTTTGGGACTTAGCCCTCTGCATTTTGCATTCTGTTTGTAGGTTTTGGCATAAATTCAGATGAGAGTGATATACACAGCCTTTGTTCACACGTCGTGTACCAGGACGTGGCCACCTTAGTGACCCCCCCTGAACTCTGCATTATGTCAGTATCTTTCTTGCTATGGGGAGCGCAAAATCAGACACAGTACTCCAAATGTGGTCTTTTAAGTGCAGAATATTTAATTTGATTTGGCTTCTTGAACTGTTTTAATAAAATGTCCCAAATATTTCCAATTTTTAAATAGAATTTGACCTCCAGTGCAGTTACCAAACAGATTGAGATGTGTACCATCTTTCCTGTTTTGAGTAGAAGATTATTATTTTATAATATCAAGGCTTCAACTTGTGAATCCATAGCTCTCAGAAGTCAGACAATGCTGATCAGAAGTCAGACAATGCTGTTCAGATTAAATTCTCAAGAGGGGATGGAAACTATGAACAAAATGATTACTTGTGTTTCAGGAACTTGCTTTCAATGACTACTAATAAAGCTTATCCAGGATTTTTTTTTTTAAGTCCTCCTTTCGGCCATCCTCTAAACTTTTCAAAATGTATTGATTTGATAGAAGTGAACAATTCTGTTTAAGCCTCAATGAGTTCAATCAAGGTAGATAACGTAAAAACACCTATAAGCAGAGGGCTCTTGAGAATAACAGCTGTCACCTCTGAAGCCTTCAGGTCCTGCAATACTCAGTCCTGGTACAGGCAACTTTAAATGCCATATTGCATTATGCAGATACTTAACAAGGATTGCTGGAAATAGATGGGGAAATGCTATCAAGAGTGATTTTTACTTTGAACTGGGCACTTGTTTGTTCCTCCATTCTGTAAGTGCTGAAATTACATTTTTAATTACGTTGGTGGTAAAATACATGTGGACCCATATGCATGATGAATGGATGAAGTCTCACCTTTCTTTTCAAGGCTGGGAAGCAAATAGAAGGATTCTTGGAATATACATGTGGTTTTGGAATGTGCTGCTGCTGTTTCAGTTTGCATCTTTTCCAGTTATGCTTTTGTAGTGCTGTTGATGACTCACATTCTGATTACCTCTTGTTTAGATAAAGTAGCTTTGAGGTGGTGAATAAGAAAAGGTAGTTGTTTATCTGGAGAAGGTTTAAAAGATATTGCTAGGGAGGAGCTCTGCTAGGTGCACATTAATGTACAGAAAGAGGAGTTATGATATTTCTGGAAATATGCTATAGTAGAATATATCTCAGATAGTTTTGTTGATGTTTAGTGTTACTTTAGTGATCAGGAAACAGATTTGGCCTTTTTTTAGCACAAAATCCTGCTTGTCAGTAGACGTTTCATTTACTGTGAAGGGGAGGCATAAATATTTGTCATCTCTCAAGTGCAATGAGATGTGACTGCAAACACTATCTGAACTAAAGGTGGTAGCAGAGAGTGAGTAGGGCAATAGTATTAAAAATAAGATTAGTTTTTAACCTTGGTCCTGACAGTGGAGAATGGCTTGTTCTGGCTTTCCGAAAATGTGAGCTGTACCTTTTTTCCCCCCTTTCTTCTTGCCTTGGCTTGCCTTGGCACTCAGAGGCTGATCCCAAAGACCAGGACAAAAATTAGGTTCCTTTGGATTCAAGGGATTTATGCTGGTCTTATTCGGTACAAGGAAATGCAGAGTGGGTGAGTAATTGTGCCTTCTCCTTTGTTATAGCTCAGCAATTTAAGTGTACACATCAGTGAGGCCAGCTTGTAACTTTGATTAATGAAACATGCATCTTCATGGCCTTTAGGTTTTATTTTATTCAGCAAACATAACATTTAAATGCGCGCTTTCCATTGAGAAGGTTAAATGCAAATTCACTTCCATTAAACTAAGTAGCTTTTCCTCTTTTTATATAAGACTAAAGATATGTTCACTCTGTGAATAATCATGTGAAATGTACAGAAAGAAAAAGAAGGTTTTTTCAAATATAGCAGACACATCTGTACAATTTCTGTGTCAGATATGCTAGGATTATCATTAAGGCAAAATGAGGAACTGGTCTAGGCTGGCTAAGTAGACCTCTGTACTCATAGGATATAGTATGGAGAAAAATAAAATGGAATTATGCTAAACAATTAATTCCTATTTCTATAGGAATCTTTCTCCAAGAAATGGTAGCTGGCCATGCTGCAGTTTCCAAGACAACAACTCCCTAAGAGTACCTCCTGCGTTTTTTTTTTTTTTTTTGTTCTGAGTTACGCTCTGGATCTCCTAAACAGAGTGAATTAAGGGTTAAAAGCTGGTACAGTTCTATTAGACACCTTTTTAATAATGAAGCCAAACTATCTCAGCAGACTAAGTCTAAAGCAAAATATGGTTTTGGTTCTATATCAATTGTGCATTTTACATTTCTTGGTAGGCATCTTTAAATAAACTAGACATCATTTTTATTCAGTTGCCTGCAGAGGTATAGTATGTGATGAGGTTTTTATTTTTAGAAGCATTCTTTTATCTAAAATATGTTAACACAAGAAATGTCAGGCTTGGACAATTTCTGAGGCATTTTCCACAAAAAACACCAAAACTGAAAAGTATTCCTTAGAATAGAATCAAGGAGAACAGATTACAGTTTTATATCAGCTGTGTGGAAGATTTTATAGCCCTTCCTCCATCTTGTCTTCAGAAACCCAATTTCATTTACACTCACATGGATGCAAACTTAAATTCAGCTCCACGAGAGAATAGGGCCTGACCTGTCTCTTATTTTGTAGTAATATGACCAGATATGTTTGCATTTGCTTATGTTTATCTAAACTTTATAGCTGTCAAGTAGAATAATAATATAGTAAATACGAAGAACAGCAGTAAATCTGCAGTTGGTGCAAGAGTTTTCCAAAGTGTGAGATTCCATGTTGCGCTGAACCTGTGCAGCATGAACATAAAACACTAGATGTGAAAAGGTTTCATGCTTTAAAAATAATGCTGTAAATGGCTGCTTAAAATACCGGATAGTATGAGCTTAAAACCACTCTCTACTGATATAGCAGCACTATCATTCTTTACTGAAGACCAGTGTTTAAAGCACAAGAGTATCATATTGTGTTATTCTTAAGCTTATTAATCTGAAATACTTACTATCACTTGATTAAATTAATAAAGTGGTGTTATTCATGGCACAATTTCTTACTAAACACCTTACTGCCCCTGAGTGGTAGGAAAATATGCTTTTGAATATGTGAGTAGTGGTAAAATGTTATGGTGGAGCTGCTTTGTTTTGTTTCATCATTAATTGAGCTGGCAGCATAGTTGTTCTGACTTCACTTTTCAGATCGGACTGACAAAGCCTCATTTCATACTGAATCATCTGACTTGTAGAATGAGCATTCAATAGTCATTGCAGAAGAGAGACATTGAAAGTTTCTTGAGTCCAGGGCAAACAGGGTTAGCACATAAATTTCTGATGTGTAGCATTACCTCCATTCCTTCTTTGTTAAAATGCAGGTAAAATGCTGCTCTTTCTAAATATGAAAGAGAAGAAACCATGTGGCTATCTTCCACTGGAACAGCAGTTCTTTCTGCAGCTGTGGAAAAATAATTTAGATTAGACATTAACCCCATTTTTCAAACCTGTTTGGCCTTGGGCTTAACAGTATTACGAGGTTGTATTTTTTGGAGTGACTCTTCAGTGGTTATTTTCAGCAGCTGTCACTCAAGGTTTTGATCTTGCAGTGAAAGTACTAAATGCTATTTTAACAGAGTCTGGAGGAAAAAGGGAAAAATGAAAAGGCTTTTTTTCGGTAAAAAGCACTTGCACCTCACGTGTTTTATCATAATGTCCTCAGTTTGGCTGTGGCTGCTGGAAAATTATTTAATATAGAGAATATATACAAGAGAATCACTTTTAAACGTACAGAGGCCTGTCCTTGGACACTAGAGGGTGCAGTAAAACCTTATTGCTGATGCCTTTACAGACATGACCTACCTAGGCTTGAATCTCTGGTTGTAGGTGGACGTATTTCTTTTATGTGGTTGTGCTAAGAAAATGCCATGGCTGAAATTCACTCTTTGTAATGACAATGTTCTGTAGAATACTACCTGTCGAGTCACAATATAGGATGATGTTTGAATCCTTGTCTTAAAACAAAACAAAAAGACAGAAAAATACACAATATTTTGCATAATCACCCAAGGCCTTTCCTGTATTGAAATAATGTATTCCATATTTTTGTGCACCAAATAGCTTTGATTTGGGGGCTTATTTACTAATGGATGAAGTGGTGACGAAGATGGTATTTGAACTATTGCTTTCCCCCTGTATTTAGGAACTGTGTCTGAAATGCAGGTGAGTTTTCAGTTAACAGTGATGAATGCCATACCGAATAGGTGTGAGTCTGCCACTGTTCCCCAGTGGTCTTCACTTCAAATAACAAATGAATTTGGTGCTTCATATTAAGCTGGGTCTTTGGGAATGAGAAGCACCATGGTAAAAAACCACACATATTGTGGAAGGGTGGCTGAGAAACAGTTTGCTCACAGCAGCCACACTAGCATGAGAAGGTGAGAAGGGTGCAATGAATGATAATGTGGTGGCATGCATTTTAGAAGGTGCTGTAGTACCGCTGCATGTTCTAGATCCTTCCACTGGAAAATGTAGTTTACACCATTGCAGAAAGCACAGTCACCATCACACTATGGCAAAAATAAACTGCCCGTGCTTTCTTGAGTACAGAAACTTATACTTTTGAACTTATGGCCTGACAGATGTTCACTGGTATTCACAGAATCACAGACTGGCTGAGGTTAGAAGAGTCCTCTGGACATCATCTTGTCCAACCCCCCTGCTCAAGCAGAGACACCTAGAAGAGAAACTCCACAACCTCCCTTGGCAACCTGTGCCAGTGCTCAGCCATCCTCACAGTGAAGAAGTGTTTCCTGGTGTTCAGAGGGCACCTCCAGTGTGTCAGTTTGTGCCCTCTGCCTCTTGTCCTGTCTCTGGGCACCACTGAAAAAACCCCAGCTCCATCCTGTTTGTACCCTCCCTTCCGATATTTATATCATTTATATAAAATCCCCCTTGAGCCTTTTCTCCAGGCTGAACAGTCCCAGATCTCTCAGCCTCTCCTCGTAGGAGAGGTGCTCCAGTCCCTTCATCATCTCTGTGACCCATGCTTCACTTGTACTTTAGGAGTCCATAACTGGAAACAGTACTCCAGGTGTGGCCTTGCCAGTGCTGAAAAAGAGAAGGTTCACATCCCTCCACTTGCTGGCAACACTCTTCCTAATGCAGCCCAGGATGCTGTTGGCATTTTTTTTGTTTTTCCTCTTTCCCCTCCACAAGGGCACATTGCTGGCTCATGGGCAACTTGATATCCCCAGGACCCCTGGGTCCTTTTCTGAGAAGCTGCCTTGCAGCTGGGCAGCCCACTGCACATACTGGTGCATGAGCTTGCACCTCCCCAGGTGCAGGACTGTTCACTTCCTGTTGAACTGCATGAAGATCCTGACAGACCATTTCTCCAGCATTTTTTGTAAAGAAGTACAGATCCTCTTTTTCAGAAAATCACAAAATAATGAAATTACAAAAAATAGTTCTAGAGGTAAATAATACAAATTTTTCCATAAAACTCCACCAGATTTTGGATTATTCACCAGAAGATAAGTGTGTTTCTTCTGCTTTCTTGCACACTTGGATCATCACATACCATGCTCATCTTTATCATCCCTTTATTATTATGGAACATAAGGTAGTTACATTGAAGAGTTTGATAAGTTCATGCTAAATGAAAGAAAACTTCCAATGTGGTATTTATCTCTATGTGAGATATAGAATGGGACCTCTGAAATTATGATTCGTAGCACAATGAACTGAAATAGCCCCTTCAATCTAATGTTTGAAGAACTTCATGTTTGGAATTTTCCCCTGATCAAACCAGACCTATAACCTCTGACCTAAAGCTATGGTGATGGAGGGGGCCTGGTGTGGATGACAATGGTGTACAGCCTGAAAATCTGTTTAGCCTTACAATGATAGAAAAATGATCAAAATTTAATCTGTGTGTTTTAAGATAAAAATTTTATATATATATCAATTGGGAAGAGGCATTGTTGAAAAACAAAATAATAAGTGAGATAATGCATGCTGAAGATGGTACTTACTAATTTATTTTGCTGATTTTTGTACCATTTTTAGGTGTGGGAGAAGGAGATTTTGTGACAGATACATTCTAATAAATCTTCAGCAACAACCTTCCCTGAATGTAGGAAATAACGTGCACCTCTAATAAATTCCTGTAAATCTGTTTTATTCAGATCAGTTTTCTACCATTAATTCTTTATTTAAACATTTCTTCATGCCAGTTGGAATGCAGTAAGTCTGGAAACTCAAACTAACAGTGATTGATTTTCTGGAAACTGACATAAAGGTTTTGGAGCTATTTTCTTAGGATGTCATCCAGATAATGTTAAAATATTTGTGTTGGTTTTTTTTTTTAAATTTTTATTCTTTCAAGTAAAGAACATTACAGATTTGTATGGTGGAAGATATCGAACACAGAATAAAAAATTTGGAAAGATTATAAGAAAGTTTGGCACAGTGTAGTTCAGAATTGTTTTATAATCTGCTCTTGGTTGTCAGTATGTATTTCCTTTCCAAGACTGGAAAAAAGCATTAAAAGGATCATAGAATGGTTTGGATTGGAAAGGACCTTAAAGATCATCGAGTTCCAACCCCTCTGCCATGGGAAGGGACACCTCCCACTGGATCAGCTTGCTCAAAGCTCCATCTAGCCTGGTCTTGAATGGAGCCTTCACAACTTCTCTGGGCAACCTGTTCCAGTGCCTCACTACCCACAGATAAGAATTTCTTCTTAATATCTAATCTATCTCCTCTCTTTCCGTATTAAAACTCTTACCCCTTGTCCTATCACTACACTCCCTGATAAAGAGTCCCTCCCCAACTCTCCTGTAGACCCTAGATGTACTAGAGCATCTAGGTACTGGAAGGCTGCTATAAGGTCTCCCCAGAGCCTTCTCTTCTCATGGCTGAGCAACCCCAACTCTCTCAGCCTGTCTTCACAGGAGATGTGCTCCAGTCTTCTGATCATCTTTGTGGCCCTCCAATGGACCCATTTGAACAGGTCCATGTTTTTTCTGTGCTGAAGACTTCAGAGCTGGATGCAGTACTCTAGGTGGGATCTCACTAGACCAGAGTAGAGGGGTAGAATCACCTCCTTCGAGCTGATGACCACACTTCTTTTGATGCAGCCCAGGATACAGTTGGATTTCTGGTCTGCCAGCACTCGTTGCTGGCTCATGTTGAGTTTCTCATCCACCAACACCCCCAAGACCTTCTCCTCAGGGTTGCTCTCAGTCTGTTCTCTGCCCAACTTGTATTTGTGCTTGGGTGCAGTACCTTGCACTTGGCCAGGTTTTATTTCATGAGGCTCACACAGGCTCACCTCTCAAGTTTGTCTGGGTCCCTCTGGGTGGCATCCATTCCCTTCATCATATTGACAGCTCCACACAGCTTGGTGTCAGCAAACTTGCTGAGGGTGCACTCAATTCCATTGTCCATGTTGCCAACAGAGACGTTGAACACCACTGGTCCCGGTACTGACCCCTGAGGCACACCCACTAGTCACTGGTTTCACTTGAGCCATTGACCACAGCCCTCTGAGTGCGGCCATCCAGCCAGTTCCTTATACACCGAGTGGTCCATCCATCAAAAACTTTCCAGTTTAGACACCAGGATATCATGCAGGACAGTGTCAAACACTTAATATAAGTCCAGGTAAACGCCGTCTGTTTCATTCCCTCCCAAGATGTTGGCTTCCAAGTTGATTCCCTCTGATACTTATGCTAGAAAAGCATAGGTGAAATATAGAAAGACAGCTTAAATGAAAAGCCAGATGCTAAAGCACACAAGGTAGATTGCAAAGAGAGGGCCTGTATATATATTTTACTCCTTTGTTTTGTCATCCCTTAATCTTTTGGTGCAGATACAGTTTGAGGATACTCAAACTTCATTACTGTCTGCCAACAATCAGATATTCTGGTACAACTCCTGCCAGAGATGATTTAGTACTTTACATTGTGTTTTACAGATAAAAGTGGGTTTTATTTTTCTTGTTTGCCTTGAAACAATTGTCATTTAGTTCAGTGAATTTAGGTCATTTAGAGCTGTCAGTTTTCTATTTGCAAGTCTACTGGTTACACCATATTATTCTATAACTATATACCCATAATGGCAAAAACTTCTGCTAATCTAAATGTAAAAAATCTACTACTGTATACTACTATGACAGTGTAAAAATATAGCTATAATAAAATACAGCCATAATAAAAATAAATATTGCTGTCTGTAAGTCTGAAAGCACTGTAATGACTTTGAGATAAGAACACTAACGGTGATGACTGACTAACTCTTGGTAGGAAATCTAGGATTTCTAAATTATTTTGGGTCATTTTATATGCTGGATCTTTTAACCTTTTGATGGAAGACACACATGCATATGATATGCATGCACTCCTGAGAAGTAATTAGTTATACTTTAGGATTAATTTTTAACATTTTGTTCTATTCCCCAAATCCAGAAATGTCATTCTGAACGTTTTACCATGGTGAGATATAGCCTCCTCAGAACAGAGGCACTGCTTTTGTGATTGCTATATACCCATGTGAGACCATTTCTTTCCAAGGCTGTATCTTTATGATATCACTGATGCAGCTAATATAAGCCTTTTAACAGTACTACTGACAGTAATTTAAAGTATATATCTGTATCTCACAAAATGAATTACACTCAACAAATCTATGATTCTATGAAAGGTTTTGTGTTGAACACCTTTTTTGTATAGATAGATGCCTACGCTGAACAAATATTAATCTCCCTCTCTACAGTGGCTAATAGTTTGTTATCACCTTAATGTAAAGGTTGATACAGTGAGTTAGAAAGAATGGAGATTTTGTCAAAAGTGGCTTTCTCATGGTATTTTGTAGTAACATATGAGTATATGTCCCAGAAGCCTGTAGTTAATGAAATAGACTTATCATCACCTGCTTTCCCATAACCATAGGAAGCTTAGTCAGTTTAATTTTATTGAATCAATTTTGTGTAGTGATTGGTGTCCGGGTAAGTAGCAGGGGATCATAAATCCAATACTCAGCTGTAGAAATGGAGTAGTGCAGGACCTGAAGTCCCTTAGGACTTTACCTAGGGGGTTGTGGTAAATATTGTATGGGCAACCTATTTCCACACAGCTCATCAACTACATCATCTTTCTGGCTGGGAAACGGAAGTTAAAATCAGCCTTAGTAAATGCAATTACTTTTCAGAGATTTTTTAAATAATGAAACAGATGCTATAATGAGTGTGATTACGCACGTGTGCACGTGCGTGACCAGCGGCTCTCTATACAATTGAAATCTTGAATGAAATGAGAACTGCGTCCTATGTTCTCCTTTTTTGTGATTTTTCAGTAGACAAATGTTGGAGGACAGTTTTCAGGCTGGAAATATACTTAAAATACAAAACTTAAGAAAGAGTTGATAGGACTGAAAACATTCAGGCTGTCATATACTCTTGAATAAAGTGGTTTCCTCTGATGATGGTAAATATGTGCTAGTGCCACCAGAAGCAATATGTTTTATGTTAGTTAAGAAGGTCAGATATTGAGCTTGTACTCATCGATATCACAGAGGAACTTTACATCTAACTATGCTTTTTTCTTTCTAATGAGCATTAGAGTTGTTCAGATTTCCTCATCTTGAGGTAAGCCACCTGTCAAACTGAAAATGGAAAAGCAAGGCTAAATCTGTGTGCAATTAAAGTGCGACAAAATCAAAGTTTCTACAACTCATGAGAGAATGTGCAAGGGGAAAATTAATCCAACTTTGACAACTTTGATTTTTTTGAGGAGAGGGAGGAAGGCTTTCCCTGCACTGCATTCTTATTTAAAACAAATATCTACTACACATATGTTTTATGCCCAAATGTCACTGTACTCCAGGTCCTGAGTGGCAGATATTTTGGACTATCTTGGCCTAGCTGTTCAAGCATATGAGCCACACTACCTGTATTGGTCTACTGAAGGGTATGAATTACTAACTTTGATGGCTTTAGATAATTCTGCAGCTTTCTGTCTCAAATGTCAATCAGTGTTGATATGACAGAAAGGGAGAGTCCCAGAATTCCTGAGGGACATTTGATCAAATTAACATAAGATATATTGTCTTTTATATCTCTTCTAGAGTCTGGGAGACATCTGCTTTCAGTTTTGAGGCGCCAGCATAACAAAGATGTTGAAGAACTTGAATACAGCAAGGGGCACCAAGATGGATAAGAGCTGGGACAGAGATTCTGGGAGGAGGATATGAGGGAGATGGATTTGTGGATTCAGCTTGGAAAAAGGGTGGCTTTTGGGAACCAAATTGTAGCCCTCCATTGCTGTGGAGGAGGTTACCGAGAATATAGCCACACTCTTTGCCAAGATGCATAGCAGGTGATAGATTGCAAACCAAAAGAGGGAAGGTTTCTAACTGGATATAAGGAAAGTCACTGTGGGGGACAATGAAGTAACAGGAAAGGTTTCCCAGAGAGGTTTTAGTACATCCATCTCAGGAGGATTAAAAACCCAACTAAAGAAAGCCCAGAGCATTCTGATCTGAATTCAGTATTGACCCTGATTTGAGCAGAAAGCTGGACTTCTGGCATCCCTTCCAACCTTAGTGATTGTATGTTCTCTGTGATATCTGAAGAAAGATTTACACAGACAGAAATATCTCATACTCTTCTCCCCGTGGGCAAAAATTTGAGTGGTCAAAGAAAGTGTTATGAAAGTTTTATAAGGCTTTAAAAGTTTGATATGTAAGTCTGTGTACTAGATTTCTCTGCATCTAATGAACTTTAAGTTTGACATTAAAGCTGTATATGATTTATAAAGGAGCTGTCAGAAAGTTTAGGATTTGTCAGAAATGGTCTTGGATGTCTGCTATAACTGGCATAGCCTTACTTTTTTACTGTTGTTAGTATTCTGTATTTGCTTCCACTACAATTGTAGTAGAATCCAATTTTCAGCCTTTCTTCTAAATGTCCTTTCATAATTTTGAGGGCAAGAACTAAACTGAGGAGCTGAATCAGTTAATACCACAGTTAAACACCTAATCAGTTTAAGATTACTTTGACAATTACATTTAGACTACTGAGTTAAATTTGAGAGATGTATATCTGATGGCTATGTCTTAAAACTGTTATGACATATTGACAGAGTGTTTTCAAATGCCACAGAAATAATTTCACTGAAGTCAATGGAGAAACAAAGATTTATCTTAGCTGGATTTGCAGACATAAATAAAATTTGTTCTCATTTGACTGCTGTCAAAATTTCCTGTCCTTGTTAATTAGAAGGTAATCAATCTTGAAAGTCCCAATCGTTAGAAAACTCATGAAAATGTTACAAAGCCCATGAATAGTTGCTGTGCTTACCTAAATGGATACCCCTCAGTCTGGTTCTAGCCATCTGTGAAAGCCAGTAAGAACATGTCTTGTTAGGTTTCTCCTGCTGCAGACAGCCACAAATCTTGTCTTATTAGGAAAGAATTTTCAAAATGCATTTTTTGGAAACTATGTTGTTTTCTTGCTTTTCCTTCTTTTAATCTCTCAGGGTTTGGGGTTTTATGTTTTGGTTTTTTGGCGTGGTTTGTTTTTTTTTTTCAGTGCTGTAATTACTATAACATCATGGAATCAGATTTGTAGCCCAAGCCAGATAAGTTTGCTTTTGTTTTTTCAATTCCACTGTCTCATGTCAGAACCAAACAAAGATATCTAAGTGTTGAGTCAAGGTGATAAGTAGTAAAATCTTCCTTATGTCACACACAGAAGATGGAATCTTTCCAGAATTTCTTAGGAAGTTATTTTCTCAGTGGTTTTACACTTTTTAATATGCACATGACTTAAGCTCAATTCTATAGAATTAAAATAACTATAGCTCCCATCTTAAACACTGGCCACTCTGAGTTTCAAATTGTAGGTCTTATCTGAAGATTTTAATATAAATATCTTATCATGCTGTTGTGTTGGTTGGTTTCTTTCCCTGCAATAGAAACCTGAAAGAAGAGAATTTATTCTACCATTAATAACTGGAATACAGCAGAACCTGAATTTTTTATATATCTGGGGACGTAAAAGTAGTTTGCATGTTCTCTTGTTCTTTTTTTCACTGCAGCATTTTGCGTATGAAGCCACCATTCAGTCATGCTCTTATGGGAAACCTAGAGAGCTATAAATGTGATTGCATGAAATTAGTGGAGCTCTTCCAAACATGGAAACTTTAATTGGCTTAAGTTTCAAAAAAGACCAGCATAACATTTTAAGTGGAAGATTTTTAGTCATTTCTGCTGCTGCTGCTGCATGTTGTCCATCCACTTAGCGTCAAAAATACCTCGTGTATGAAATGTATCCTTCCATTTCTTATGAACCTAGCAAAAACAAGTGTAACATTTCATTTTAAATATCTTATTAGTATCTCTTGTCGTTTAGGATCTCTTATAGTTGTTTAGGATCTCTTATAGTAAATTAATAACAGTGGCAATCATATTTGGTAAATTTTTGTATGGCTTATATCCTTCACATGGTATTTACTGTGGCTTAGAACTAGCTCAATTATTTAAAAAATTTGCTACTAGAAGAAAAAATAAAACAGTGAAACACTTTTTACTTCATCCTCACTTGTTTTTCTACTTCTTTTGCAACATCTGTGAATGAGCAAAACTGATACCATTTGAACTATGAATTATTTTTCATAGATCAATGAGAAGTCATGTAAACAGCTTCTGTCAACAACTTCTTGGGGACTAAACAAAGCATTCACAAAAAGCTTGCAACTATTGCTCTACAGTAGCTAGATGCAGAAGAAAACAAGCCTTGGTGAGTTAGCATGGAGAACAGTTCAGGTGTACTAAACTGTGGTATACCTCTAGGTGCTTCTCAAGAAGAAATGACCATTTCAGGAAACCAAAGAATGTTAATTGTCGTGTATTTACTATGGGCACATCTGGAAAATAAACTCTTACAAACAAGAGAATTTTATTTTCCTTTTTATCTGAAAATGGATCCAGAAAGGGGAGAACACAAGAGAAAACCAAAATTCTATGGGGCTTAGAAGCAAAGCTACATCTGGACTCAAATTTTAAGTTTCTTAGAGGTTGTTTTGGGGCCTTATGCAATAGATTGTTCTTGTTCTCATAGATGGCTTTTGTTGGGTTACACACTCAACTCATGCTGTGGCAAAGACTGTATTTTCAGGGCTTTCTTCTTTTTTTTCCCAGAACATTTTGTTAGGTTTTAAGCTGGTTAAAGTCTGCTTTGCAAACAGTATTGAGAAAGACAAAGTGTGTAAAGGTGAGTCTGCATAGTGTTTATCATATGTGTCAAATAAAAGAAGACATAAAAACGTGTGCATTTCTCATTGTCCTATCCTATCTGCAAGGCACAGACTATTGCATTGATGATCTGCTCTTGCAGGCTTTCATTAGGGGGAAGCTAACACATCCTAAACAATATGGCATTTTACAAAGTGGAACTTTATTTTTAAAACCCATTACTTTCCCCAACCTATTCAGAATGCAGCTCTCAACTTTTCTTCTTTTACTAAAACAGCCTCTTATTTGGCCTTTTATTCGGCTCCATCCCTCCACGTTTAGAGCTTGTCTGTGCAAAGAACCATTCTGAAAGGGGTTTCTGACACAGCCAAGATTTTGGGGTAGATGCACATGGTTTTTATTGCCCATGAACTGGTGCCCTGGACAGCAAGAACCTCAGGTTCTTCCTGTGAAGGGGGGATAAGTCTTAGGGGCTTTGGGCTGGTCTTTTTGTTTCACACTCAGTGAAAGACCCAGGAAAGGCTGCGAGGAGAGCAGGGGCAGGCAGAGCAGAGGCTAGTGATTTCTGGGGTGTAGCAGAGGGGAGTGGGAACAGCTCTGCCTGGCGTTTCCTAAGGAAAATGGAAGAAAAATGGAGGCAGGTGTCCCTGGGTTAAGGTTAACCCTTGCTTTGCTGGAGCATCTCAGGCTTACCTATGGAGCTGGTCGCGCAGGTCAGGTCTCTCAGGTGCAGAGTGATGGCAGGCAGGGCAAGGTGCTGAGACAGCAGAGAGTGATCATCAAGGTGCAGACTGCCCACAGCACCCACAGGATCACACATCCACCAGCTAAATCATTCTGGTGCAGCCTTCAAAGAGTAATTCCAAATACCAAGCATTACATGAGACATTTACAAAATAAATGAAATATAGAAACTAATAGAGAATGAAATTTCTGCTTATATCCTTTTTTTCTTCACAAACACAGATGCGATGTCCTGATCCTGTTGGACCATCCTAGTAACAGAACTACCACTTATAATTCATAGTGATGAATCAAAACACACCAGGAGAGACAGATGTTGTTTCTGTTCTTGTAAAATATTCTCTCTCAAAAAGAGGAATGTCCACGTGAGATCTTACATGCTCCTGGCTCAGCAGTGGCATAGAGCAGCAGGAAGAAAGATCTTAACTAATCAGGCACTCCTGAAAATTAGTTCCTGCCCAACTCTTCCCTAGGCATTTGATTTTGATGGGAGGCCAAGGCATGTGAAGGTTTTGAGTTTTCCAAGGCCCTGATTTTCTTCCTTTAAAATAAATGGATCTCCAAAAAAGACTTCAACAGGATCAGTTGTAGGATATGACAAGGGCTTTTGAAAATCTCAACTGTTAATTTCAGCAATTCATAGCTGAAGAGTGTCATAGCTGCAAGCTATGGTGATCATAGCTGTGGTGATCTAAGGACAGATAGGAAACAAAATACATATAGAAATAATGTATCTAGTTAGAACAGGTAATTTAGTAGAAAAAATGCACAATTTTTTAAACACCCGAGCTTGAGATAATTTTAATAATAAAAGATTTAGAAGAGTGGGTGTTAACTGTTAGAGGATTATATAATATATATAGGGGGCAAAAGACAGTTTTCTGACACATGAAGTCTAAAGTCTTTCTTTGAAGAAAATCCCTGACTAAAATTACTTAGAATGGCACTTGGGAGATGTGTGCATCATCATCATCTGTTTAAGTCTATTGATGACTGTGCTACTTCTGGGGCAGGTATTCCTTGTTTATGTGACTGCGGTTTTAGGAAGTTTTTGCTTTGTCACAAAGATGGTGAAATTAAGTTAATAAATTAGACAGATTTCAGTGAAAAAGGTTAAATGAAAAGAAAATTTCTGGAACAGGGAGTGTCACGAGGGAGAGAACTGAAAGCTGTTAGCCCTCGTGGAGCGAAAGAAATTTATAATTAGCCCCCATGAAATGAGGAACTCAGCAGAGTTTTGGAAAAGACCGTAAAAGATCATAAAATAAACGTGTCTTGACTGAACTGGTGTGTTTGGTTTCAGCAGAAGTGTGAATTTTGTTTAACAGGCTCATCTTTTTTGTATGTCTTCCTTGAAAATCAGGTTGAGAGGTAAAAATAGAGTGCTGCTTTTGAGATAATATTGCATAGGATTAAGATGTAATTTTCTAAGCCTTCCTTTAGGCTACCAATGAAGAGTCAGTTGCTAAAGGCACTTTAGTGGCAGATTTCCTACCACTCTGAGTAGAAGGGGATCTAATTGTCTGTGTCTCAGTTTCAGATCTGACATTTGAGGACAGAAGTGTGATATTTTCCATGGAGATAGTCGCTTCTCACTTCAACAAATGTTTGAAGCTGCTGTGCTTAAGCTCACAGCAATTAAGGACAATTCCAAGGTGAAAAAAAAAAGAAATACGACATTTTGTGCTGGCAAATTCTAAGGAAATAGGCCTTTGCCAAGACTGCAGGAAAATAATATCAGAATAATCTAAACTGTCTGTTCTAATCAGTATTCAGGTTGCTTTCATCTTGTATTTGCTGGAGAAAGGCTCCTATTTGCATAGCAGTTTCAGTGTTTAGCTGTATTCACTGGCCGACTGTGGAATTGAGTTAGCCCATACTAGTATTTTACTAACTTTTCACAACAAATACTGATGCCGTTTTAAGAAGAGTATGTAACTCCACCTGCCTCTAAAACTACATCTTGGTATATATTTTTACTAATAAATAGCCTTGGGAGAAAATTAATTTCCCTGATTTAAGATTTAAATTGAACTTAATCTGCTAATTGAAATTGAACTTAACTTCTGCTAGCTAGGTTTTGCAACTTTTCCATCTCCCTCATGGAAGGATTTCAAGCTCCAACCAGATAAAGCCCCAAGCAACCTGATCTAAGCTAAGAAGTGGCCCTGCTGTGGACAGGAGGTTGGACTAGAGACTTCTGTGGCTCCTGCCAAACCAAATTTCCTATGACCTTGTGGATGCTGTGCAAGCCCATCATTCCTGAGATGCTTTAGACTTCATTCAGTAGCAAAATCTAAAATCTTGGAGTGTCTGCATCATATCCTATCTGAACCTGTAGCTTCCTTTTTCCTTACTCCTAGGTGAGAAAACCTTATTTCTTAATTGGGAAGAGGGACAGAAGACGGTGGCAAAGAAGACCAAAGAATTGCTAGGCTTATCATCACTTCTCTTCCATTTTGTTGTGATTAGGGTAATTTTAGCTGCAACGTTTTCTCTTAAAACTTTGGGGTAGTTGATGCACTTGTGGCTACATTGCCAGGAAGCCTTAAGTCAGTCTTTCTCCTTTTTTCCTACAAACAAAAAGCTGGCAAATAGGTTTACTCAGTCCTGTGAATTCAGGGCTGGATGAAAAGAATCTTCTTCTCTACAGCAGTTTGTTTTGGGACCTTTTGTGTCCTTTTTTTCATGTCCTGGAATGGAGATGAAGACCCAAGTTGATCTTTTAACTTTTCTGAAGCCAAAATGGGAGTTTGAGGATTTCTATGAGCTGTTCCCCCACTAACTGGGTAGAAGGAAATAATGTAAATGTGGATTGATGCTGAGGAACAGAGAATCAGAGGCCTTTTTGTTCTTTCCCCTTTTTCCTAGGCAAATTTGTGGTTTTTGCTTTTGGTCTCTGAGTATTACCAAGTCTGTTGTTATTTGCAATATCCACCAGGTTTGACAAATAATGTTTTGCTGTAGTTCCACACAGCAATATGTGGCATTATAATTTATACTGAAGCTAGGAGAATGCTAAGTGAAAGACTGAAAAAGAACAAATAGCCTGACTCTTTTGTCCAAACTGGAGTATTACAATCACATAATCATATTGGAAACATGATTCTGCATTTGAAATCCATTTAGGAATGAAATGAAAGGCAGGAACACAGGATGACCTACTAATTGGTAGTGACACACAAGTCCTGCATCATGGTTACTTGAAGATAAGTTTGATGGATATTCTCATCTGCAAGAAAATGGCCAGATCTTCCTTCTTCCAGGAGTTGTCTCCTAAAAAGGGGGAATCACATTTAAATATTTTTCTTCTGTAGATTAGCTATTAGAGAAACATCTTTATTTAAACTTCTTTTATCCAGCAGATTTTAGGGTGATTTTTTTCTCAGGGCAAAGATATTTTTTTGCTGTAGTAGCAAGTTATTGCTACTACAAGAGCCTCAACAAAGGGCAGTAGAAGGTAGATACATATTTTTAGCTCTATATCTCTTGGTTTCTAATAGCTTTGTGAATTATTTCAGTTCTCAAAAAGCACATCTTTCCAGGGGTTAGTCATGTACTGGCACATCCTGTTCTCTGTAATTTGACCAACAAGGCACAAAATGATGATGATGACTCAATGGTCTTAAAGGTCTTTTCCAACCTAAATGATTGTATGATTCTAAAATGGAAAGGCAACTGACAGCTTTTGGAATTACAGCTGTTGGGATAAGCTTATGCTTATCAACATGGGGATGAATGGAGAATGTAAAGCTGGTAACAGGATACTTATGCCAGTGAGAGACCCCCACATATGGATTGTTTGGATCCATATCTTCTACTCTAATCTACCTGTCCAAAAATCAAGGTTTGTCATCAGCATTGAAAATCTGTGCAACTTTAGTAGAATTAGAACTAGCAGAATCCTGTGTCAGACAGCAGGCACCATATAAATTTGATGAATAAAACCAGGGCCATTCTTAGATTATCCCTCTTACTTCATTGGAGAAGCATAACATCACCTGCTGAAGGGTAGAGAGATATATCCATAAGGAACAGACAGTACAATTTTTTTTGCAGTTCTTTGTAGCAGAACAACTCAAATTCAGGGTTTCTTTAGTGAGTTGCCATATATCCAGTTCTGTTCTACCTTGGGCACGTACAAGCCCAAGCACCGGGTGACAGCTATATTAAAGTTGACAGTCTATGATAGAAAAAGCTGTCTTTCCAATTGTGATATGGATTGGGGTGTTTTGCTGTAACAAATAAATCAGCATTTGCAGAGATTGTCTCTTATATGCATTGGCACTCACAGACCTTGAGGCATTTCATAATAGGTACACTATGCTCTAACTATGCTTGCTTTTTTTGCAATATATTGCATACTAGTGCAACCCAGAAAAGTGTGGTGCTGCCTTGGGCTTTTTCCATGAGAGAATAATGCTTGTGACTTGATTTTTCATTTTGGTGATGGAGAAATTTCAAAAGAAAAAATTAATTTCAATTATCATTTGGGCACTTAATCTTCTTTTTTTTTTTTTTTTCAGTTTACCGTTCACTCTATTTTAAATTTTCAGTACCTCTGCTGGTCCCACTCATTCTTTTTACTTATCTCCTTTTTCCTCAATAGAAAGAACTTGTAAACCTTTAAAAGGAAAAACCTGGGAGAAAGCTTACAGTTGTCTGTAAATGTTCAGTGGCTTCAGAATGAAATTAACCAATTTTATGTTTCATCTCAGAAAAAGTCCAGAGTATAATTATTCAACCTAGAGGAGTTTGAAAGGAGAATTTTTAAACAGGAACCAAAAAAAAAGTGCAAAAAGGAAGTGCATTGCTAAAATTATAAGCTTTCTTTAACTAGACTTCAGCTCTGTCTCTTCCTATATATGAGTGATAAAGACACTTTTAAGAAATTACTGGTTTATCCAAGCTCTTCTCATACAGAGGAAAAGATACATTTAGATAAAGACAGAAGGACAAATTCTCATTTTAGGTCTACATTTTGCTGTGACTTTCTTTAAGGTTAGAAGAATGGAAAAAATAGCCCCAGTAAATACTCAGCTGTAGTTTTCACTAAAAATAAACACTGAAAATAAGAGAGATTATTTATTCAAGCTGTAGAAACAAGTACTCATAATCTGCTTTAACATTTATTTTGCTCTCTTATGCTAATGAACATGAGCAGTTGGAACAATTCCTATTAAACTGTGAAATAATAATGGCAGTTTAACCGCTCAAAATGCAGCTAAGAGGACACAAAACATGTTTCAAACTGGAACTACTATTGTGTCTTCTGCCCTGTTCCTTATGCTTTGCAGCTAACAGAGGACTTTTTTTATCTTTGGGTATCCCTGCGTCCTGGTCACACTGACAGCCCATGCAGGAAGAGCTCTTCCAGAAGTGATGTAGGCAGAGAGAAGGTCTCAAAGCCAACTCCTCCTCATTTTGTTCTGTTCCACTGGACTCCTCCTGTTTCACATTTCATCAACAATTGAAATTAAAAATATTTGTGGCAATGGCACATGAAGCAGGGAAACTGGGCAGGTGTATTTGGAGGGTAGGTAGCAAAGCACAGTTTTTATCTGTAAATGGAGTTTGTCCAATCAGGGTGTCTTGGAGATAGCAAATCCCAACCCTACTCAAGAGAGAATTGTGCTTTAAAAACAAATGAATATGCTAGGGTAATTAAGCTATGTTTGCATTACACAGTGCAAAAGGTGCAGACTAGAACAAATCAATAGTGAAAGAATTACCCCCTTCTTTGTATTTCCTCATTGCTTTTCCATCTAATTAAAGAGGAGTTGAAGGAAAGTGGTTGCTACGTCAGTAACCTACTCTTAGAACAACCGAGAAATAGTTTTTAATTTGCTGGGAAAAATATAACAAAGGAGCAAGCTTTTGTTTCTTCGGCTTTAAGTGTGGTATGTCTGTAAAGGCCCCTTCATTGTTCTGATGGTGTTTACTGGGTCATACTTGACCTTTCCAAGGTCTTGCAGATATGTTAGCTGGAGCTGCAAGTACAATCAGAAACACTACTAAATGTAGTACTTAATGTACAAATTATCTGCTAGTGTGAAGTCCCAGACCACAGGAATGTGAACTGAGACTTTTTATATGGGTCACTGCAACCTCACTGCAGGCATCTCAGACATCACTAGCAACTATGTTAGTAATTACTTTGACATCTTGCAATAGTGACAAATAAAGCTTTCAAAATACTGATATCTGATATTCTTAACAGCTGCATCAATTAGCATGATAGGGCTGGGTTATCTCTCCTGGTTATTATGATGGCTGCTGACTGACCAGGGTCCTGATGTTCCTCCTGAGGTGCTGGCTGAGGAGACGCACCTTTTCTAGCCGCTCCATGCCCAAATTGCTCATGGGCTCTTGCATGGGGGCAGGCTTTGACAGGCATGCTGCGGTCACAGGGGGACTGTACCCTTCACGGCACCTAAAACAGAGCAGAACGATTGAGATCTGCATCAGAGTAGGAAAAAAGAAGTGGTGTAGCTTGGCGACCTTTGTTTTGCTGGAGCAACTATTTATGTGGGTGAGGTGTTCTTACAGCCAAGGACTGTTCAGCATGGACCTATTCTGTTGGTGCATGTTGATTATTTGAGTTTTGTTGAGGAAACTCAGCAGGAGGAATAGCTCCGTTTGGTGGGCCTTGGGCCTACAATAGGTTCCCTTGCCCAGCTGAGGATGGAGCACTGGCAGCTCCACATGCCCAGGCTCGATCATCACATGGAGCTGTTTCATAGAGAAGACTGTGTGACTCCAGCAAAGTGGTATTTTATGAAGCTGCATCTTCTGGGATGCTTCTGTGGTTTGGATAGTAGGAGCATGAATCTCCATTTACTCCATAGACAAAGCTTCATGTATGGAAAGGCCAGGGTTTGCTCCCTCTTTCTTCTTTGGTTCATTTATGTACTTCTTTTGACTAATGTTTAAATGTTATCTTCAGATGTTTCAAAAGATTTTCACATAGATTGCCCCAAGATTTTCAGAGGGTTTTGCATAACTAAGTAATAAATTTCTAATGACACATTTTGCCCACAATTTGGCCTACTATATGTAGGAAGAATTATTTCCAAGAAGTCCTGTCTGTTAAACCTTCTCCTATTTCTTTTGCAAGAATTTCTTTTCTGTCTGGGACAGAGGAATCTGAATTATCTCATGCATCGGCCCAAGCAGCAGACTAAACCATGAGAAGTGGCTGTTCTTTGTAGGAAATAAATCCATAATTGATCCTGATTATAGTGCCCAACTGTGGAAGCCACCCAAGAAAAAAGATACATGGCTCCCATCTCTGGAGATAAAAGCCTACTGGCCACAAATTATGTCCCAAGATACACTCTGTGACAAAAGAGTTCACTGGTGTGTCTTAATACTGCAACAGCTGTTTTAGTTACTGCCTGGACCCCTTTGCTCCTTTACTGGTGCAGCTGTATTTAAAATTACAGAGGAACAGATATTTCATATCCTCTCATATAATGTTAGTGCCAAAAGACCACTCTGCGTCCAAAAAAAATGATAAAAGGACATGGTTCACCTGTGTTTTTAATGGAAAAAAATAATAAAAAAAAAGTTGCTTTTTTAAAAAGAAGTCTCTGGAACAGTGTGAGACCTCCACCTATTCCCGTTTGCCCTGTGGTATGGGGAATGAAGCTGATGGTGCTGACAGGCCATCTATGGAATATAAGGAAACTTAATGTTTGAACAGTTAATTGAAAAATATTAAGAGCTTTTAAAAATTGTTTGTTGATATTGCTGTTAAGGAAAAAGAAAATCACAAATCTGGATACCCTTTCAGTTAATATTAACCATCTGTCTGATTTAGTCTACTTCTTTTCTGGCAGGACTTTTACTTTTGTGGTTCTTTTTCTTTTCTTTCTGATTATGAAGCGATTCCCAGTGGCATGTTAGAAATCACCACTATAAATGCTGACAATTGTTCTGGAGTTAGCTTCAAAGGCTTGTAAAACCCACCATGTTAAATCTAAGTTTGAAGCTGGCATAGTCACTGGCTCCAAATGTGTGCAAGTTGCCCTCCATTGTGAACACCCTGTAAATTCTTTTAACATAGGAACGCTTGTCAAATGCAAATCAAAAAGCTCAGTCCTTGGGACACCACTCCTAAGACGGAGGGGAGTTTGCCCAGGACCCAGTTGAATACCATGGGAAGGTTGGAGATCCACAATCACAAATGGTGAAGGTGGAGGAGGGCAGAGGTTCTTTGTACCAGTAAATGGTTGCCCTGAGGATAAACAGTGGCAGATATGCCAAATGGTTGTCACAGCTGTACACGAACTGATTGTAAAGCAAAGGAAAAATGCATAAGGCTGTTTGGCGGGCTGGTTAGCATCCCTGCCTAAAAGACCTGTCTTCTTTTGCATGTAATTCTGGTTGCCTTGTTTTCACAGGGTTTTGCTTGGAAGAGACTAGAATTTGACCCATCACCTCTTGCATGCACTTTTTAGTCACAAAGAAACGGTGGGTATAGGAATAAGAACTGGAGTTAAGTTTGCAACTTAGTGAACCAACAGCTGTTTTGCCTACAGCTGAAGTGGTACTCACTCTGAATGTGAATCTATATACAGTTGAAAGGAGGAGACTTTTTAATCTAGTGCTACATGGTTTTTTTAAGGCCTATTAGAAACTTTGAAACTCAAACCTATTAAGGAAAAAATGCACACTGAGGTACAGAAAATAACGTATTCACACAATAATTCATTTAGAAATACTATTGTTTTTTTCTGTTATGAAACTAGAAATCTTTATCCTCAGCTGTGATGTTGGAGACAAGCTGAGGTAAGATGCCTTTCATAATCATTATGGATTTGTTACCTATTTGTCCTTTGGATCTATCTTGGACACAATTCCTAACCATGCTGCTCAGAGTATGACTTTTAAGCACAGGTTGTCTATATTAGGACCTCTGTTGGTTTTTGCTGCCTTTTTAGTATCTGTCTGCCAGTGAAAAAAAAATAATAAGCATCTTATTAGTGTGCTTGGATGTTCTAGTGGATGGTTGAAGCTTTTTCGTGTTACTGAGACTACCTTTCTCTTTTGAGTGTCAAATACCAATGACCAAAGTAGAATAAAAGGTAATGGTCTCGTTTGTTTCTCAGGTAGTCTTCAAGGGTACACTTCTTTTCATTTTGCAGCATCTCTAGGTGACTGGAGTACTTCACCTGTTTCCATTAATATCAAAAAAAAGTCTGTTTCTTCCTTCAGTGGGAGCAAAGCTCAGTCAGTAAGTGCAGTTTTTTGAAACCAGTGTCTAATGCTGTTTTGTTCTATCTTTTTATCTTTTTCCTCTTTCTGACTGTTATAGAAATTAATTAGATTTGTATTTTTCTCCGGTCTTTTGCTGCATTCATTTTCTATTTACAAAATTCAATGTGTTGTTTTGGCACTCTGGAAACATCAGTGGAAAGACTTAGTTAATAATATTCAGAGAATATTACAAACAAAACCAGGGAAATATTTCACTATGAGACAGACTGAAGTAGGCTGACTACTTAATTCTGCCTGTGCCAACATTTTCAGAAGTATGTTTATTGCGACACTGGTGTTTTTCTCATCTATTTTCATCAAGGGTTTTTGAATCTTTATTTAACTGTATATAGAGAAGCATGAATGGATAATTCTTTTTTTAAAAAGCAAGAGATTGTGTAAAATGTTTGTATTAGACATGATGTGTGACCATAGCAAAGTCAAACATGACTGACTCTCTAGTGCTTGACATGGTGTAGTAGAGTTTCTGTTATTTATGCATGTCAAACTTTAGTTTCCGACTCTAACAAACTCATGTCATTTTAGTTCTGCTTTGAATTAGCAAAAAACGTAACTTTCCATTCTACTCTCATTTGGTAATAACACTAGCAATTAAGGAATAAGACATCAGCCACAAACAAAGGAGCAGTTCCTGCCTTAATGAGTTTGTGGTCTGAATTCTAAAGGCCTGATGCTCACCAGCTGTTTTACAGCATTGTACTTGTATTTTCTTCTTAAACTGAACTTCCCTGAGAAGTGTAGCTCCACTGGCTTGAGGACGTTTTCTCCTAGTTTTTATGGAGATCAGAATTAGGATCTGTATGTGATTTATATTTATATAAATTTGTGAAGACTTGTTGACTATACGGCTGTCTTAAAAAACAGATGCTTTCACTTCTTCTGACCACAGAAGTCTCCACTGACGGTGGTCATTTGGGAATTCCTCTATTTGAAGAAAACTAGCGCAGGTAGTTCTCGAGCACAAATTATGTCAATGAAGATTTTTTTTTAAAATGCTTTCTGCATAATGTCTTTCCTACAGAAATGGTACTTCTGATGGGTACCATGTTTCCCCACATATCTGCAGAAAAGAACAGCTGCTTCTTTCACACTCATGTTTTGTGTGAAGCTGTCTGCAGCAATAAAGAAAGGCTCCTGGCAGGACTGAATCTGAGGACGCCAAGCAGGAAGACTTTGTTGGTCATGGCGTACCTTTTTTAGCATAGATTTTCGCATGTCTTTTCCATCCAATTTCTGGCTTCTTCAAAATGAGACAGCTTGTCTCATGGAAATACACTCACTTTGCATATGCACTGGAGCTTTTAATAAACATTTTTCTTTATTGCTGCCACATCCATGCCGAGTACTAAGCTAGCCCTGATCTTTTCAGCTCAGCTCAGAGTTGTCAGCATCCTTACATGGCATTATAGCTTTAAACATGGTTGACTTTTATTTTAAGTCACTCCTTACTTTGCGATACTGGACATTTTTATCTCTGATTCTACAGATTCTGCATTTATTATGACCACAGCCTGCAAGTGTTCACAGTGCCTACTACTATGGTGAATAACTACCACAGTGATTCCTTCAATACACTGACATGTAACCAAATAGGAAATTACAGTGTATAGTCAGTTCATGACTAGAAAAACGTTTGTTTTATAGAAGGAGAAAGCAGTATCTTTAGAGCTGGACACAAGCACAAACCCTGTGTCATGTTTTCTATCCCAATATTCACAGCAGGAGTGTGCTGTAAGATTCATGTTGAGTTAAGCAGATAAGTTTCAGTGGGGAGATAACGGTATGTGGGAGTACTGTGACAGATAGGAGCATAAGGAATAAATCTTAGCATTTTATTTTTAAAGGAAATTTATTCCTTTAGGTTTTGGGTTACATTGAAACCATTCTTGGGGGAATGTGTGTGTGTGTTCTTACTTGCACTTCTGCCCTGTTCTTTCTGGAGACTTCATATTGAACAGGAATGTGTGACAACTGCTCTTCCACACCAGCTTCTCACCTTTTCAAGCTCTCTGCCAACCCTGTGCATCAGGAACCCACAACTGGTGTAAAAAAATACAATGATTGCTAATTTCTTATGAGTCAGCTTCTACAGTCCTTGCTCTGGTCTTGATTCTTGTCTTTCTGTTTCACTTAGGTGGCATTTGGCTGGCTGGTGTAAGCAAGAATAAAAGCAGTTCTGATGTGCTTATTAAAGCAAAATGTCTGGTGTTTTGCCCCGAATCCATAGTGGGTTTTGCATATAGGTTAGTACCCATGAAGAATTAGGCCCTCCTAAATTTGTAATGATCTTTGTTTTCCTCAGTGTGAATGAAAAGAGTTGCCCGTAAAGGCAAACTCAATTTAAAAAGTACTTATTTGAACCTAGTAAAGAATTACTTTCATTTTTGGAAAAGCAACTGTGAAATAGAAAAAGGTTATTGATATAATCTTTTAAATGGATACACCTAATATAAAGGAGAAATCAGAATATCACAAGTGTCACATTGCTTTGTCCAGTGATGGTTAACTTTACTCTCCTAGTGCTCCGATGTGGATAGTGCAGGGATAACTGGATATAGCGGCACCAAACACCCTAAACAGTTTGAAAATAAATTATATTTGGGTGCATACCAAATAAATAGGGTGTTAAGTGTTTTCAGTTTCACAGATATGCCTGCAAGAGTAATAAGAATGCTATGCCTGTCTCTAAACTACTTTGAGATAAATGATATCTTTTCCAGATCACAAGAATTTAGTAACTGTATTAAAGGTCCTTTATGTCTCAGGAATCTCCTATCAAAAATAGCCACTGTCTGTTCCTCTGATGGTGAGTTCAGTTCACTACTGAATAGATGAAAATATCATTTGCTCTGTGTGTTTTTATTAAAAATTTGTAGTGTGAACAAATGAACTTGAACAAAAGGTTCAAGCAATTTTCTCTTTTAACCATCACACTTCTCATCTGAAGGCAGTTCAAGTCTTAAATTCCAGACAAAACTTGTTGAATCCAGGATAGTCCAAGCCAAAGACAATATCAGTAGGAATCCCTGAAATGTGAAAGTGCCAAGTTGCTTAGCTTTTGCACTAAGGGTCATTCTAATGCTGTGGCCAAAAGATGATCTAGAGAAAAAGAGATGGTGCTGTAGCTGTGGTCATATATGGACACAGGCAGGACAGTTGAAATTTGATTTTTTTCAACTGTACCAGTTGGCTTAGTGAGAAGGAAAAATCTCTACTTTACATTTTGTTCCCACAGAACTGCATGCTATATAGTCTTTAAAACATATGAGATATGTATATGCTAATTATTTTCATTATTAAATATATAGAAACCTGCAAATTAAAATACATTTGTTGCACATGATAAACACACTTATCTAAGCATGGGATTTTCCCTCACCTGTACATGTAAAAAATACAGCAGACGAATCCTTTAGACACTAGTTTCCTTCCTAGCTCTTGTACTGGGAACTTTACTGGAATTAACACAATATATTCTGTTCCATGGTGGTTTTTGTGGTGTTTAACTTCATGAAGTTCCTCCTGCACTAGAGGAGGAACCACATGCTCCAGTATATGCTGGGGGTCACCCAGCTAGAAAGCAGCTTGGCAGAAAAGGAACTGGGGATACTGGTGGATGTTGAGTCAACCATGAGCCAGCGATATATCGTAGAATCAAAGAATCATAGTATAACAGGTTAGAAGGGACCACAAGGATCAACTGGTGTCCTCTTGGCAAAAGATAGCCAACAGCATCCTGGGCTACATTAGAAGTGTTACCAGCAGGCCAAGGATGGTGAACCTTCCCCTCTACTCAGCACTAGTGAGGTCACATCTGGATAGCTCTGGGCTCCCCAGTACAAGAGAGATGTGGACATAGTGGAGACAGTCCATCAAAGGGTCACAGAGATGATGAAAGGACTGGAGCATTCTCCTATGTGGAGAGGCTGAGAGAGATGGGACTGTTCTGCCTGGAGGAGAGAAGGCTCAGGAGGGTCTTGTCAATGTGTACAAATACCTGGAGGGAGAGTGCAAAGAGGACAGAGCCGGCTCCTTGCAGTGGTGCACAGTGACAGGACAAGAGGTAGAGGGCACAAACTGAAGCACTGGAGGTGCCCTCTGAACATCAGGAACACTTTTTCACTGTGAGAATGGCTTAGCATTGGCACAGGTTGCCCAGGGAGGTTATGGAGTCTCCATCCCTGGAGATATTTAAAATAGTCCTCAATGGCTGTAGGTATTCCTGGCTGTGCAGGGGATTGGAACAGATGATGTCCAGAGGACCTTAACCAGTCCATGACTCTGTGAATACCTTCTTTCTAGGGTCTTCAGTGAAACAGAGCTCAAATCGCTCACATTTTGTTTCACAGACAGATTTTTACATTACAGAGATATCTATAAATGCAATTTAGAAATTTTACGTGGTATCATAATACATTATGAAATATAGACATTTTCAAATGAAAAGCATAGAGATACGGTATTTAAAATTAAGAGTAGCAGAATTGGGAATAATGCAGCACAATAGCAAATATACTGAATTGGCAGGTGAGGCTGATTTCAAAAGCTTGCATGGATTAAGTGGCTGTAAACATGAAGTTATTGAATTACAAAGTCTGTTGATTTTTAAAACTTGGCGTTGTTATATGGCCCCTGTGGTTGTCTAAGATAGTTTAACTTCTGTTGGTTGTATGTAGGAAACATGCTGATGAGGATTATTCTCCATCTGCTTTTGTTCACAGTTGCTACTGTTGTGGCGCAAGTTTCTCTTGCAAGCTGCATCTTTTCCATCAGTGCAAAAATATCTTAATTTTCACATTTGTTCAAAAGCTAGTCTGGTTCTTTGCAAACATCACAATGTGCCAATCAATATAGCAAATTAAAAGAACGCTGCTACATGTGATTCTGCCTGATGAAAAATAACTGCAGTACACGCTTGCATTTCTTAGCTCCAGTCTCATCTTCCTCTGCTGTCCCTCATGCTGTCCTGTACAAGTTAGACCTCCCTGCCCATCCTAATGCTTCATATTCCTTAATTTTTTTAACAGTTTTCCTTCACTCTGGCTGTTCCTTGCAATCTTATGACACCATATATTAAAACCACACAGGTGTTCAAAATGCCTCAAATATATATATATATATCCCTGATACTTCCACAGAAAAACTGGTTGGGAATGTGAATGTTGCAAGTAGCTCTGGCTCCAGTGACCATGAAATGGTGGAGTTCAACATGTAAATACCTAACAGAGGGAATAGAGAAGATGGAGCCAGACACTTCTAGTGGTGCACAGTAATGGCACAAACTGAAACTTAAACAGAAAAAAAAGAACTTTCTCTTGTTTGGGTGGTTGAATACCAGAGTAAATTTCTTAGGCAGCTGATGGGCTCTCCATTCTTAGAGATATTCAAAACCCAGCCGGACATTAGTCCTGGTAAACTTGCTGTAGCTGACCCTGCTTGAGCTTGAGCTTGGAATAAATGATCTTCACAGGTGCCTGCCAACCTCTGTGATTTTATGATGTGAATCTGTGATCAAAATACATTCCAAAGCAGACTTCATGGTACACTTTAGAAAAGCTTTCTCATAGAGAAATTGCAAGAAGATATCCCAGATGATGAACCAGTTCTAAAAGGTGCTTTCTTTAAGATTATAGCAGCATCATCTGCAAGACACCCTTGTCTAACATAGTTGTTTGAAGAATGGGCCTTTGTAATAATTTGGTTAAAAGAAATTCCAGGAAATTCACACTATACTACACATGATACTTCCTGACGAATTTGGCAGGAAGTTTAGCACAGCATGATCCAATTAGTCCACTGTTTAATGGCAGGCAATAAGTTATACAGTCTAAGTATTCATCTTGAGCATTAAGCAGGTGCACAGCAGCAGGGTGTGGGAGAAGAATGGAAGTTGCTTTCCAAGCATACAGCTAGGTGTAGTCCAGGCTCTCTCATAGATTTCCACCAAAGATGGAGAGGATGGGAGGAGTAACAGAGCTTGAAGGGGATAATGTTCAGTTCCAGTACTGTTTCCTGGGTATCTGGAATGAATTTTAGGCTTTCCGAAGTCTCACAGTGGTTGGCTCCTACTTAGCAAGGTCTCCCCAATCACTGAATTTCACTGAATTTCACTGAATTTCACTGAATTTTTTTGGAGTTGGAACGGACCATAGAGATCATCTAGTCCAACTCCCCTGCCAATGCAGGACCACCCAGAGCATGTCAGAGCATGCCTCTCAGGACTGCATCCAGTCGGGTCTTGAAAATCTCCAGGGAAGGGGACTCCACAACCTCCCTGGGCAGCCTGTTCCAGGGCTCTGTCACCCTC
>BJBW01006850.1:0-58631 GCA_004320125.1 Scolopax mira
GTCTCCCGAGCGCCTCCACCGCGCTGTGCCACTGCCCCCGCCCCCCCCCCCACCGGCGCAGCCCTCCTTCCCCGCGGTAAAGCCCGCTGGCTCCGGGGCCCTCCCTCCGTGCAACCACCGGGGCCGCGACCCCGCTCCGCCCGTTACCCCCCGCCGCCAAGGCAAGCGACTGCCTACAGACCCGGGGGGGAGGCGAAGGGAGGCTGCGACTCACATCTCCCCGCAGGCGAGGCCCGCTCCGCGGGGGGCGCAGAAGGGAAGGGGGGAGCCGGTGGTGGTGGGTGCGGGGGGGGGGGGGGGGGGGGGCGGGGGGGGGGGGGGGGGGGGGGGGGGGGGGGGAAAGGAGGCGGCTGGAGCGAGAGAAATAGAGGCGGGAAGGGGGAAGAGAGGGGGGGAGAGAGAGAGAGAGAAGGATACAGACTTCAATGGTGCCTCAAGCCGCTGGGGGTCCGCCGTCTCCTCCTCACCCTCGCCCTGCGCGCACTGAGCAGCGGCGGCAACGGCGACAACTGAGGGGGGTTGAGGCGGGGGGTGGGGGAAGGAAGGCGGGAGGGAAGGAGGGGAGGGAAGGAGGGAGGGAGAGCGGGCGGGGGTGGGTGGGGAGGGAGGGAGCGGCGGCGCGGCGCAGGGCGGGCGCGGCGGCGGCGGCGGCTGGTGGGGCTGGGCTGGGCTGAGCCGAGCAGTACGCGCCGGCGGCTGACGGGGCAGACGGAGCGCAGGACGCCGCCACCACTGCCGCCTACGCGCCAGCTGCAACCTCCGACCGTCGTCGCCGCTCAGCCACAGGAAGGGGGGCCAAGACGTCTCTCCAACGCGGGGCTAGCGCAGGACCGCGCCAGGCGTCCAAACGAAGGAAGATGCCTCGCGGCGACAGAGAAAGCGACTGGGTGAGCCGGCGGGCGGGCGAGGGGAAGGAACGGGCCGGCGGCGGCCGGTAACTGCAGCCGCCATGATGGCGGCCACCGCCATGAGGGCGCGTTGGGCCGGCGCGGACACCGCCCGCTGCGGAGCGAGACCCGCAGTCGGTGCGGGAGCGCGGCCCTGGCAAGATCCCACCCCCCCCCCCGGTTCCCCCCCCCGCGGAGCGCTGGGGTGGGTTTGAAGCTCGTCGCGGCTTGGCCGTGGCCATTTCCCGCGTTGCGGCGCGGCGGCCTAGTTGTTAGCGGAGGCGAGGGAAGGGGGGCTCGGAAAGGCTTTTATTAGTGGGGAGAGGGATGGGAGTCGGCCGGGGAGGGTTCACTCCGGGTGGATCCGTGCTGGCTTTTCCCCGGAGAGAGTGTGGGGGAGAGAAGAGGGGGCGCGAAGGAGAAGAGCAGCTCCAGCGCCATTTCCCTGGTGCTCGGGGCGGCAGCACTCACCCTTTGTCGCGGTGCGTGCGGGGCTGCCGAAGAGAGGAAAAAAGGGGAGGAAGGAGGGAAGGACGAACGGAGCGCCAGTGCCGGCGGTTGCGGGGCAGAGCGGAGCAGGCTGAGGTGAAGTCCACTTCCCTCCCCAGGTTTCCCCCCCGCCCCGCGCTGTGTGCCGGCGCTGGCGCCAAAATCAGGGCGGTTATCACTTCCTCTGGCCCAGGCGGAGCGGGAAGGGGACAGGCCGACGACGAGGGCGGCCGGGGTGGACTAAGGGGACGACAGATTTTGGGGGTGCGTGGCGCCCCGCTCCCTGCCGGCACCATAGGTTGAGGGCAATGGGGATGGGGGGGGGGGGACACACGACACGAGGCCGCTTGGGGCTAATTATAACCCCTCGCTTTGAGCCTTCGGGGCCGTTCGGCAATTTCCGGCAAAGAGGAAAAAAAAAAAAAAAAAAAAAAAAAACGCGGTGCCAGTCGTGATCGGGGCGGTGTCGGGTCCGCTCGGGCACGTATCACGAGCCTCTTCCGTTGTCGGAAATAGCCGAACGGGCTCGGCTAGTCGGAGGGTTGCGGCGTCCGTCTCGCCGGAAATCGCCGAGCGCGCTCCGAGCGCCGGCCCCGCCTGCATCGGCAGGTTCCGGAAATTGCCGAAGCAAAACGAAAGGGCTCCCATTCGCCCTTCGGCTCTTTCCGGCGACTGCCGAAGCGGATAAGCTGGACGACGACAGCTCCTTCGGCTCATTTCGGAGGCGGCCATTACTAACGGAGTTGATGACTTTTTATTACGTGATAAATAACACGTAGGGGCGTTACACGGATCTGTTGCCCCTTCGGAGATATTTAAGCTCCCGATTCGAGCCTTATTTTATTTTTTTTTTAAACGAAAACCTCGGAAGCAAGCCTAGGGTAGAGGAGGAGGGCGCTAGCGCTACGTGGAGCTGAATTTCAAATTACGTAACAGTTGAGGCAGCCATTACCGAGCAGTTGTACGGTACTGTCGAGGAGGAATACGTTAACCATGAAGAATATGGTACGTGAAAAGGGCAAGTTCAGAGTTTGCTTTTAAGGCGGGTGGCACCTTTGGTTACGCGTAGGGAGTGATTTTGGGGGGTTTTATTTTGGTTTTGTGGGGTTTTTTTCCCGGGCGGTGTCGGGCGGTGCGAGCGGGCTTGAATCCCGGCCGGCGCAGGTCTGGCTGCCGCTGCAGGCAGAGGGGCTGGGTGTCTTTCCGCAGGGAAAGCGTTAGCGGCGGGGAGGAAGGTTCTGGAAGCGGCGGTTGGGGCTGGTGCGCAGCCCGAGGGAGGAAGGCGGAAGCCGTGCGTGGCGGGTGGCGAGTTCTCGACGTTGCCGTTAGCCCAGCTGCCGTGAAGGGCTGGAGGAGAGGGGGGACAGGGCGATGGAGGTCAGTCCGTACGCCATTCGGGGAGTCGCCTTTCCCCTGCGAGGTGCCGGCCGGTCGGGGCGGTGCTGCTGGTAATGGCGGTGGTGAGGGGGAGGGGTAAAATGGCGGCGCCGAGACTGGCGAGTGCGGGAGGCCGTGAGGATCGCGCCGAGGGCCAGAAGGCGAGTAGCGGCGGGAGGGCATCGGGGGCTGCGAGGCGGGTAGGCAGATAGCTCTCGGCCTCTAGGATCTGCAGGGACGGGAAAGAGCGTTTGCAAGCTCTTCCTGGCGCTGTGTGTGTAGGCGCACGCTAGAAGTGGTTGGCAATACTTGGCTTTTCTTTTGCTCGAGAACCCGAGTATAAGTACTTGGTGGTTTTTTGGTGGGGTTTTTTTGTTTGTTTGTTTTTTGTTTTTTTTTTAATCTTTTTCATCTGGAATCGGTGCCTGCAGAGGTTATTTCCCGCCGCATCGCCGTCCGCTGGAGGCGACGGCTGCTCCTGGGCGCCATTTTCCCCTCCTGGCTGAGGGGGCCCCTGTGTTCCTGATACCCGCCACATGGCGGAGCCGGCACGGGAACCGCGTCCCTCCCGATAACGGCGGGGGCGGGGGAGGGCCAAGCTGTTGGATTACAAGGCCTTGTAACGGGGCGCTTGGAGAGTGAGGGGAGAGAGAGAGCAGGGACTTTCTAGTTAGGGAGCGGTAAACCCCGCGTTGGTTTTGGCGGGCCTAAGCGTAGGAGTTCAGAGATGGCAGTCGCTTGCCGCCGTTAACCGTTTGTATTACTCGGGTTCTTAACTCCGCAGAAGTCTGCAGTCAGCTTGGGGGAATTTGTACGCATGTTATTGCTATATGAAACGCACTTCCATGCTCTGACGATGCATTTTCCAGTCTTTTAGGGTGTTGCTTTAAGCCTGTGAAGGAAGGCTTAAAACAAGCGCTAATGGAAATCTTGAAGGAGGGTTGTTTTTTTTTCCGGCTTCTGGATTGTGGGCCTTGATGGGGTGGGTTGTATGCATCAGGTGTGGTTTTTTTTACCAAGCCGATTTTCATCAAGATTCTGAAAAGGACTGGAGTGATAGTAATTTTTCTTGTACGTTTTACAGCTTCTGCATAAACTTAGTTTGTCAGAGCTCTTTGGACCCTGCTGGGAGATTAATGCTAGACTAACCAGAGCTTCTTAAAACGGACATATTTAAGATAAATAGCCGCTATTTCCAAAGGCTGCATACATATGAGTTGAATGACATGTTTATGATATTTTCACACAGTCGTCTTAATTGAAGAACTGGTAGCGGATTTTATTATTGCTGTGTCATGATACGTGTGGTGCCTAGATGCTGTTCTGGGTAGGGCATAATTTGCTTGATTCTCGTATTTTTGTAAGAATATAAATGTGCTTTATTAGGTGTATTATTAGATGCAAGACAGTTGATTATATTGGAAGAAGTGTTTTTATATGAGTTTGCCACTTTTAAACTCTTGGGTCTAATTTTGCCTATCTATACAAGGAGGAGACAGTACTAGCTTCTTCTGTGGTCCCTTGGAAGAAAAAATTTTAGATCCAACAGCAAATTCCAAGTGTTTTTAAGAGACATGTAAACTGATAGTTCTCAAATATGGTATTTATTGGGGTAGGTAGAACGGTTGACATCCTTGTCAAACTGCAGTATCTCAAACTGGTAATAGGGTGGTGTGTTCTGAACAGAAAATGATTCAGTGCTACCTACAGTAATTGTCTTTCTGTTACGTGCATCTATATCCAGGCCTTCCTTGGGCCACCTTGGAAAACATGTTGGTCTACATATGCAGATTGGCGTAATGCTTCTAAAAGCATTTATACACTGGAGTATTCAGTTTATTTTCCAAATCTCGTTTGTGGTTGGTTGTCTAATTTCCTGTTTACATTGATCTTAATGTCCAGTGCATTGTTGGTTGTGTTGTGTTTGTCAGTTATAGCTAGCTATGCAGTGTTTAGTGGTTTAAAAAACAACCACCACCGTAAAAAACGAAAGCTAACACCCAACCAGACAAACTTTCTTGACTTCTAAAGTTACTTAACAGTATAAAGCTGAAGTAATAGTTGCATTTGAGTTCTCTTGTCCTTTGCGGGCCAGTTCCCTTTCAAACAACATTCTGAAATCTTAAGTTTTATAGAAGGGAACTACTTTTTAGTAGCAAAATGTGTGATCTGGTGATGCGTTTTTGTGTAGAAAGTTGGAATTACAATGCCTGAACAAGAGCAGTAGTAACTTCTTTGAAAGGCAGTAGAACAAAATCTTCATGAAAGCATAATTATTAGAGGATAGTTATACAAGTACGTATTATTCCATTTTTAATAGAATACCAAAATTAAGGTTTCCACTTAATTTTGATACTGCTGCTGTTGAGGGTGGATGGGTTTGCTGCTAATTCCAGAGGTGCAGGATCCCAGATGATTTTACAGATGCTGCGGCTTTCATTTATTTTAATAATCAATGAGAAAATATGAATCAACAACCAGTTTTAGAATGTCTTTAGCTGTTATTTAAAAACAAATCTTTGTTTTTAATGTCTTGGGTAAATAGTATGATAGTATTTCATATGCAACAATGCATTACAGAACTTGAATTTATTTTTTTTTAATGCCATCTGGAATAGAATTGGACAGTAGAAATTAATTCATGTTATCTGTAATCAGAACTTCTGGGTTTATTTTTACTTTTCTTTAAAAAGCATCTCCTAAAGATCTTTGCAAGGATTATTCTGGAAGTCTTTGAGTGTGGTCCCTTGTGCTTAATATTTGGAGGGAGAGATGGGAAGAAGCACATTGTTAAATCTGTATTGTAAAAGTGTACACACAGAATTGTGTAAACTGCTTAATTTCTTCAATCGTGGTAGAATATTTAGAAGACTCAAGCTTAATTTTGAAAAATACGTCTTACTGAAATCTTTTGACACTTATGAAAATCTTACTCTGAGTCTGATTATACTGATGCATAGAGGGTATTTTTAATTATATTCATCTCTTTTTTTTGTGATAGAGGGAAAAGGAGCAGTTCCGCAAACTGTTTATTGGCGGCTTAAGCTTTGAAACAACAGAGGAAAGCTTGAGGAGTTACTATGAGCAATGGGGAAAGCTTACAGACTGCGTGGTAAGTTTGGCATAGTAATACACAACGATGGCATGGAATGTTTAAAGTTTGTAAAAGTAGGGAGTTTCTTTTCTGAATAACTTAATGAAATGATAGAATGTTAATTTTTCTTAAGCGTATGGTTGGTTGGTTCATAAGTTATTCAGTCCATTGAGCTATACGCAGCCTTGCCCTTACAAACCCTTGTTTTAGGGAGTATTCACTATTTCTTTTCCATAAAATCTGCCAGATTATCTCTAATCACTGATTTCAACAGTTTAAAATTTTAACTTGGGTGGTGTTAGCTGAAGTGCATTAGGGAGTGCTTACACAGAGTCCTGTTTTAGCTGTCATTGGTAACTTTTGTTAGAAAGCTGATACCATGGTAAGTGGCCTCAATAAAGCTGGAAAATGGTGTCTTTCTGTGTCATATCTCTGTGATGTTTTCATAAAGTCATTTAGGTTGGAAAAGAGCCTCAAAATCATAAAGAGTCCAGCCATAAACCTAACACTTCCAAGTGCAATGTCCCCAAGTGTTATGTTTATATTTTTTTTAAATACCTCCAAGGATGGTGACTCTTGCAGAAGTTCCTCCCCTGAATTTGTTTTGGGAGCAGTGAATATATATTTTGTAACACAAACTTAAAGTCTGTGGTCAGACTTCAGAAAGTTAAATTGAAAATTTGTGTTCAGGTTTTTGGTATGTCTGTTTTAGAGAATAATCATAAATATCCATGTACATCACTGATACAGCAGCATTTCTGAGTTACAGTTAGGGTCTTAGGTGAGAACAGTGATTTGAATTTCTGTGATGCCAGGCAGTGCTGTTTCGTGTACTTAATGAGCTTAGCTTGCTACTTTCTTATAGTTGTGTTTTGAAATTAAATCAAGGAAGAAGTAAATTAAGATTATGTGTTTTCTCCAAATGTTGTTAGTGTTGAGCTTAACATGAGACAGATAGAAATTGTTTAAATGTGCTTATTATTTTTAGGTAATGAGGGATCCTGCAAGCAAAAGATCAAGGGGGTTTGGCTTTGTAACATTCTCCTCCATGGCTGAAGTAGATGCAGCCATGGCTGCAAGACCTCACACGATTGATGGAAGGGTGGTTGAGCCTAAGAGAGCTGTGGCTAGGGAGGTAAGTATGGCTTTGAAAGCGGAGACTTTTCATGCTTTGAAAAAGGAATCTCTGTTTTGGTCAGACAGTTGTGCTTTGTTCTTGTTGGAGAGTACCCGAGTTTAAATTCTCTCGTTAAAAGGCCATAGTTGGGGTGCTATTTCCCATAAGTGTCTATTATTAATTATTAATAATTATTAAGTTATTCTGGTTGTAGAGTCTGCAAGGAATACAACTGGGGTCTGAAAGTATTGTTAGTGAAAATATGTTGGATGCCTGTAATTATACGACTTCCAAATTAATTCTTTGCTGGAATGGCTATTGTTACTGAACCTCAAATTAATTAAGCCCCTGTCAATCTCTCTTTGAATAATCTTTTTGGAGTATTTATAAAGGGTATATAACTAAAGTGACTGAAAATAGAGAATGTAATAAGGAAATTTTTTTTTCCCCAGTGGTGGTGTACAAAATCATCTTGGGACTAATGTGGTTTTAGCTCCAGGCATATTTGGTTTTCAGGGTACAAATGAGGTGTGTGCACAGGAATGCAGTGTACCTGTAAACTTTTCAGCCAAGTTACAGTGGTACAGAGGTACTTGAGAAGCAAGTGCAGGTTCTAGGTGACTTCTGTTTACCTTGTGTGGGAGCTCTGGGGAGGATTTAACAGTTTAAGGTTGGACCCAGGTGTTTCATGCATTTGGACTGATGAGATGGAGTCAAATGAGCTGTCCCAGAGGTCAAGGGGAATGAAAATCATAACTCCTGGTTACCCCTGTTGATTATTCGTTTACCTTCTGCAGAATGCAGTGTTGGTGAGCATTTGGGAAAATGTAATAGCATATGCATATACTGTTTATACACCCAAAGCTGTTGCTATGCTAGAGATGTAAGTAATTTCTACCTAGTGCAGCAGCTTGGATATCCTGCTCAAAGTGTAAAGAAAGTCTGTGAATGTAAGGGGTTTTCTTCATACTTTGAATAAGGGTTAAAACGCGTAGCTGTGGGTTTGCTGAGGCTGAGGGACCTCTGCTGCTGATAGGAGTGGAGTGTGGGCTTCTCACTCCTGTTGGGGAAATGGGCAGAAGCAGCTGACATATCTTAATTTCGATTAAAAAAATCATATCTTGGTTAAAGTTACAAAATAGTTGCCATTCTTTCAAACAGTTGGTCTTAAAATTTCTCCGGATATATTTTAAGGCTTTATTTACTTTTATACGTTTTGTAGCAATTTATCTTTTTTGGTGTTTTTAAGGCTTTGATATTAAGGAGGGGAACCTCCAAATTACCCCATGTTATTTACCTCCCTGAAGGCCCCCCAAGCAAGGTTGCAGGGACATGCACTGTAACAGGGCTACCTCAGTGCATGAAAAAAAAATCTTAGTTTTTCGCTGTTCCATTCCTGAAATCCTGGTAAAATAGTGGCTTGTGAAATTGTTTTTCTTGGTAGTAATTTGAAGGATTCTTTTAACAGGAATCTGGAAAACCTGGTGCTCATGTTACTGTGAAAAAACTGTTTGTTGGTGGTATTAAAGAGGACACTGAAGAGCACCACCTTCGTGACTACTTTGAGGAATATGGAAAAATTGACACTATTGAAATCATCACTGACAGACAGTCTGGTAAAAAGAGAGGGTTTGGATTTGTTACGTTTGATGACCATGATCCTGTGGATAAAATTGTATGTAAGTAGGCTTCATTTCACTCTTTTGTTTGATAGTATTAATCCTTGCAGTTTTGGTAATTGTGTAAAGCTAAACTTCATCTAAAAAGATAATTGGGATTAGTTATGTGTGTGAATACTTGCTACATTGTAGTTTGATGCATTGTGTGGGAACATCTATTTTAACTACATACTGGCTGTTTTGTTTAAAAATTACATGGTATTTGAGGTTTTTTAAATGATACGGATTTTTTTATGGATTAATATGGAAATAACAATTTCTGGAAGCCTGGTATTCTTGTTGCCAGATCAGTTCTTAGACACTAAAGGTATCTTAATGTATGTGGTTACAGTGCAGAAGTATCACACCATCAATGGCCATAATGCAGAAGTAAGGAAAGCCCTCTCTAGACAGGAAATGCAGGAAGTTCAGAATTCTAGGAGTGGGAGAGGAGGTATGTACAAGTAACGGTTAATTGTTTGTGGTTGATATTTGTGTTTGCCTGGCATGATCTTACACTTACAAATGCTAAACTGTTATAGGGAACTTCGGGTTTGGTGATGCACGTGGAGGTGGTGGCAACTTTGGTCCAGGACCTGGCAGCAATTTCAGAGGGGGAGCCGGTAAGACAGGCATGTTTGTAGCATATTTTTTTTTCATTATTTACACTGTTCTGGGTAACTGCAGGCTACTGCTGTTTAATTGAAATGCAGCTGTGTTCGTTGGAGAATTCTGGGGAAAATAACTTGGAAACCTCTTCTGTAGCACACAAATAGATCATATGAATATTCAATAAAACAGAGTTGGGTTGTTTTTTTTTTTAGGATTTTATTACAAGCCAAAACAAACCTAATCATAACAAATTTTGTTAAGGAATCCGAAGATTTCTCATCTGTAATTCTACACAGCACTTCCCTGACTTTTGCAATGGAAGAGCTGTGTCCAAAATTTAAACTGAGTACCTTACATATGCAAGAAAACATATGTAGAGCGATGATTGGAGGTGTTATTTCACGTATCTTTCTAAATTGAAGTGTACTTGTGCTTAATCAATAATCTCTGAGATTTGGTCTTTAAAGTTGTCCTCAGGGGTTTGAGATGGCAGTAAGTTTGCTACAGATGAATTGCAATACTATTGGTTTTTATTTCCAACAGACGGATATGGAAGTGGCCGTGGATTTGGTGATGGGTATAATGGATATGGTGGAGGACCTGGAGGTCAGTTTTCTTCTTGTAACAGTGGTAGTTTTTTTTGTTTTCTCTCATTCAGAAACGTTTTTTACATTCACTTACCGTTTGTATAATATTTATGTTAATTTTGTTGGCTTTAAAAAGACATCATGGCTGTTGGCTCATGTTAAACCTCTATATAGCAAACTGTGTGTTTATTTCTTGACAACCATGCTGCTTTTTTTTTTTTTTTTAAATGGCAGTGATGCTTAAATTTCCTGAAAAGCCAAGATTTTAATGAAACCTTTTAATTGAGGCTTTTAGGCAGTCTGGCTGGTGGGTTTTTGTCACAATTGAGTTAGGATTGGGGGTAGTATGTGCCTTTAAAAATAGTGTCCATACAAATTTCTTTTCAAAACTCCTACCCTTTTCTTCCCCTGTAGACAGAAAAATATCCCCCAATTCTGTAGGATTTGGTTGTCTTCTACACTGAAAAGTTTTATTTTAAAGGCTTATATTAATTGTAGGTGGCAACTTCGGTGGCAGTCCTGGTTATGGAGGAGGAAGAGGTGGATATGGTGGAGGAGGACCTGGATATGGCAACCAGGGTGGGGGCTATGGAGGTGGTTATGACAACTATGGAGGAGGTAACCTACTGGCTTGAAATGACCAAGCATTTCAGTTGTAAATTAGTTCAGGACGTTTGAGATTTGGGAGGGGGTGGCAGGGGAGGGTATTGTAAATGTTGTGTAAGGGAGCCTTTGTTTTCCAAAAAAAAAAAAGCAGTTCATTGCATACACTGTTGGAATACCTGTATGGTCTTGTACCTCATTTAAAATTCTAATAATGAGAGATTTGTGAGTGCTATATGCATTTTACTCATCTAGATGTTTCTCCCCTTCTGTATTGATGCAGGCAATTATGGTAGTGGAAACTATAATGATTTTGGAAACTACAACCAACAACCTTCAAATTACGGTCCAATGAAGAGTGGAAATTTTGGTGGCAGCAGGAACATGGGAGGACCATATGGTGGAGGTATTGTCTATGTTCTGACATGTCTTGGAGCCAGAGTGGGTGGGCTTTAGTCTTTTGAAGAGGTGGGAGATAGGACAAAAGGTAATGGGTTTGAACTAAATAAGGGTTGATTAAAATCAAATGTAAGGAAGAAATTCTTTATGATGAGAGTGGTGAGACACTGGAACAGGTTGCCCGAAGAACTTTTGGATGTCTCATCCCTGGAGATGTGCAAGGTCAGGTTGGATGGGACTTTGAGCAACCTGAAAGATGTCCCTGTCTGTGGCAGGGGGGTTGGAACTAGATGACCTTTAAAGCTGCCTTCCAACCCAGACCATCTTATGATTCTAAGATTGATATATAGAAATTGTGTGACTTTTGCAGTAGATGGACTGCAAGGCCCATGTTTTTTCTAGAAGTTGTCTATGATTTCTCATATTGAGACTATAAAGATGTTTTGGGGGAAAACTGTTGTTACTGGTTTTTAAAGGTAAATGACAAGATGCAAAACATTTCATAATATTCTGGAAAAAAGTTAGTAATTTCCAGTTTGTGAAACTTTGGACAAGTTAGAATTGGACATTGTGAAACTTTGGACATTAGAATTCATCAAATCACATGTGACACTGTTGAATCTTCTGAGATTTCAGTACGTAGTTCTTAGGGCAGTTCTTGGAGCTTGTTTAGAAGGAGGCAAAATGTTACAATTTTTGTGTGTGCCATTTCTGGAAGTAAAGTGGCTGTTGCTATTCATACAGAACCAGAAGTGTTCTAAATAAAATGTAATTGTTCTATTTGGGGTTTTTTTCTGCATTTGCAGGAAACTATGGTCCTGGGGGCAGTGGAGGAAGTGGTGGTTATGGAGGGAGGAGCCGTTACTGAGTTTCTGCAAGCATGCCATGGGTAAGTATGTTTTTCAGTGTTAAAATTGCAGTGATTCTTGAGAGTAGCTGCAGGAGTTAAAAGCTTTTTAGGATATTATCTTTCCTTTAAAAAATGGTTAGATGAATAATTTCATAACCTATTTTTTTACTCTTTACTTCTGTTGAAACAGGCTTCACTGTATAAATAGGAGAGGATGAGAGCCCAGAGGTAACAGAACAGCTTCAGGTTATCGAAATAACAATGTTAAGGAAACACTTATCTCAGTCATGCATAAATATGCAGTGATATGGCAGAAGACACCAGAGCAGATGCAGAGAGCCATTTTGTGAATGGATTTGGATTATTTAATAACATTACCTTACTGTGGAGGAAGGATTGTAAAAATGCCTTTGAGACAGTTTCTTAGCTTTTTAATTGTTGTTTCTTTCTAGTGGTCTTTGTAAGTGTAGAAGCATTCCTTTGATAATGTTAAATTTGTAAGTTTCAGGTGACATGTGAAACCTTTTTTAAGATTTTTCTCAAAGTTTTGAAAAGCTATTAGCCAGGATCATGGTGTAATAAGACATAACGTTTTCCTTTTAAAAATTTAAGTGCGTGTGTAGAGTTAAGAAGCTGTTGTACATTTATGATTTAATAAAATAATTCTAAAGGAAATATTGTGTAATTTTAGATTTTTTTTTTAATATTGTAAAATAAGGCAAGGAGTGGGTAGTATAAGGTCCCACAAATAATATAAAGCTATTGTTGTACATGTAAAATTAAATGCTGGTCAGAAAAAAAGTATGTTGTCTGTAAATGATCAGGTTTAAAATATCTAGATAACTTAAGGGATATCTCTGCAAGGAGAAACACCTTTTTAGATCTTTTAGATGCTGCTTCTTCAATGGCAAGGAAAGGAAATATCCCCAGCGAGGTACTCTTCCAGGGACACAGGTCTAGTACAAGAGAACTCTTGAAAACGTCACTAAGTTCAGCCAGTCTTAAAAAGCTGCGCTGTATTTCTGCAAAGCTTTAACTACAGTAGTTTATAAGGATGCCAACGAAGGCTGAGGGTGTAGAGCAAAATAGTTCTAAGCTTCAGTTAAACTTCTTTAGGTAAGATCTTATTTACTTTTCCTTTCTTAATGTTCCAAAAATAAGAAACTAATATTGTATGACAGTATTCTTTCAGTATAGTGATTATCGTTATGTAGTTTAACATAGCAATGAATTGAGTTAACAATTACAAATTGAAAAAGAAATTTGTGAATCCTGTTTTCTTGTATTATTAAATTTTTTACAAACAAATTTTTTGTTAATTTCAGCTACTTAACATATTTTTTTCCTACTGGAATCTAGCTATGATATGAACCCTGGACAAGCATAGACTGCTGCCACTGTACACTGCTACAGTTGAACAAATGAGACCTGCAAGTGTCCATTAGTAAAGCTTTGCAAGGGTTCCATCTCTGGTGTTGGTAGTTAAAATGGTAGGTCACAAGTTAATTAAATCATACAACTTTATTTTTGCATCCTGCAACATTTTATTTTTTCTTGGGAGTCTATGCATTATGGTGGTTGCAAGGTAATGCGATGAAGGGAGTTCTGTGCTGTTGAAAATGAACTCTGTTGTTGTGTGTCTTGTCTACTGTAATCTCTTTAATCTAACGCGTTTCATCCTGAAGGTTCCCAAGTAACCTGTAGACTGTTTACATGTAAGGAAAAAAAAAAAGCACCACAGAATACATCTGCCTCTGTGAAGGAATGTGTCGTCCATTCTTTTACCAACTGCATAAGCAGTTCTTTAGGAGGGGAAGTGAAAACTTCACTTGAAACTGCAGGTGGTATTTCAGAAGTGTACGATGTAATTACGAAAATTGGAATTTGGCTAGAATGTTGAGGTTTCCACCATTTTTTATAGTTCTTGCAGCTAATAAACCTTAGTGCCAAATGCAGTCAGCCTTACTCTCACTGCATTGAACGTTTGCACCTCAAATTAATGAAAATTCATCAAGTAATGAGTTATTCAGAGTAAGGGTGGCATGCTCTACTAGATTTGGTTTTTAAAATAAAAATCGCCAAAACCCACAAAAAAAAAATCAAAACCACAAAACCAAAAAAATCTCCTAATTTCAAAGTTCCATTGCCTTTAAAAGGCTACGCACTGAAGAACGTGGACTCAGCTAACAAAAGTCCTGTTCCTTTTGTGTTAGACACACCAGTGAACTGCTTATACTTTTTTTTTTAATTAAAAATGGCTGAAGTTCCCCTATTGGTAATTTGGTTTAGACATATGTGATAAACATCTTCAGATACACTTTTTTTTTCTTTGGCAGGAAGGTGCCATGCTGCAGGTAACTAATGAAGAAGTGGTCAACCACAGAAACGCTTCAAGAAATAAGAAATTCTGTATCATCAGAAAATAGTTGTTTTTGCTGCCTTCATTAAAAATCTAGAGGTTAAATGAATACTGATAAAACATCACAATTAGTACAGCTCCCTGTAATGCTGGGTTTTTTTAAATTATAGTAATAATGTCTTGTAAACCTTTCGAATAAAACTCAGACTCGTTAGGACAAACAAATCACTAATGTTAAAATAGCAAACATTCTGTGAGTAGAAAGTTTAACTACATATTTTTATAACTTTCATAGCTTTAAAATAAAGTATTTTTTATACCAAAGTAGTTCTAGTGTAATGCTTAATAAAACTTAGTGTGTGTCTAACATTAAATAATGTTTATGTGCAGCTTTTAGACCCTTTCCTGATTTGAAACGTCCCATTTTGAGGTGGATTTAAAACAAAGTCAACTTGGCAAGTGTATTGACAGAACTCGTGTTTCTGACCATAGGCACCTGTTCTCTGTTGGGAGAAACAGTGCTGCAAATTAAAAATGCTCTTCTCTTTGCTGTTGGACACAATTGCTTTAAAATAGCTTTTGGCTGTGTTTTATATCACTTTTATAAAATATCTCCTCCTTTCCTGTTAATGCAACTAACCACTTAAGACAGCTTTTCAAAATGGGATAGGACAATAGCTTTATCCTTCTCACCATTAAGAGCTTTTAGCATCGAGAGAGAGACTGAACGGAATGCAGAGTTCCTGCTGTACCAGGACTGTGTTACCAATAGCTGCATCTTCTGGGGGGAATAAAAAAAACCCCAAAACCACCAAAAAAACCCAAAACTCAACCGTGAGCTTGGGAAAGCTTCAGTTGGGAATGCATTTGAGGGGAAGGGATCTTCAGTCTGTACTGTTTTAACCTGTTACCTACCTACATGGATTATTCTGAACTTCACATTTATATGCTTTGCGTTGGCAGAATCATCATTAACCTTTATATAATTCAAAGCTATTTAAGGATTCACATATGATGTTTTTTTTCCCTGTGTTTCTGAACTTGAACTTTGAAATATTTGTATAGGTAACCAGTGGGCTGCAGTGGAAGCAGAAAACGAAGACGCACAAAATCTACTTTACTTTCTTCTTTCCAGCAGAATGAGTTGACCAGTTGATAAGGAATTGTCCTTCTTTCCTGGAACTTAGGTTTGGTTAATGAAAGTTTTTTCTTTACAGTTGCAAAGTCCACATTCCTATGACATAGAAAAAAACACAGCACTTCAAATGGGAGTAATTCTTCTTTCTGAGATGTTTACACTCTTTTAGTAGTTTTGCAATAAGGTTTAACATTTACTTGAATTCAGGATGTTAGAATTTTCACAATGTTTTAATTTCGATCTACTGGTGATGGGGGAAGGGAGTGTATAGGGCACAGCAGTATGCAAAGAAAAAGAAAAGTTACTGGATATTTAAAGTCTTAAAAGCATGGGGTATTTGAGTAAGTTTCCTGTTTTTTGTCTTACTGTTGAACTTCCATGACTTTTTCCTTTCTCGACATGTTCCTAAGAATTAAAATAAGTGACAATCACAGCGTGTACTGATGAATTCAATGAGAGAATGACCATTTTGAGTCAACCTGATACTGAAAGCTAGCGGCTTTGAATAAAAACAAGAGTGTGGTCAATTACTGGTCCATAATTTGTAGACATGTATGCTTTTCCTCTCTTAATTTCTAAGAAGTTGATTTTATGTCACTCTACAGACTTTCCAAAGTGAGAGTAATGTTGCTGATGGGTATGTTTTGGTGTACTAAGAACTGAGGATCAGCTTGTCCCCAGCAAATGCTTTCTGCAGCAAACCAAGGGAAGGATGTGAAAGACAACATAACTTGTTTTTAACCAGTATGGGTGCAAAAAACAACGCCAAAAAACTCCAGCATATGACTTGTGTTATGAAGTGGTGAAGAAAGGTCCATAACTTGGGTTCTGACTACTCAGACTTTATGTTCTCTGTGTTATTTACAATGAAAGTTGTTATTTTTTTTTTCAATTAGAGCTATCACTTGTGCTTCAGGTGCTGAAAAATGTTCAGGAAAATGTGAGAAACTGTCCTTAATATTGTAAAATTATCAGGAATTAAACTTTGTCATGTGTGAGGAAGATGGCGGCATTCTTCTAGCTGTATGGCGAGTGGACATACTGTGTTGGGGAAGAGGTGACACTACCCCAAACCCCACAGATGGGGAATTTTGAAGGAGCTGCCAGGTGGGTTTAGTTTTTACAGTTTGACCACGTTTGTGAAAGAGCATGATTTACCGAAAACAGACCGAAACGGTCCGTTCCCTGTAGCTTTATAGTGTTTCGCTGTGTTTTCAAGCAGAGGGCATGATGCCGGTGAAATCCTGGTGCCTTTTTCCCCTCCTGAGAGGGGGGACGCTGGGTTCTCCTCTGGTGGTGGTCTTCCTGTGCAGCTAGTGTTGATTTGTAGCAGAAATGGTTTATTTATCAACAGCCAAAGTGATTGCAGGTCACATAGTTCTCCAAGTACCTTGTGTGACCTCCCCTGCTGCCTCACTGCATGACTGTGGGCAGGTCCTAGAAAATGGCTGCCTCCTCTTGAGTTCTTGCCAACGTGTGGTTTATTTTCCCCTCCACCCCTTTGACTTCTTGGGCCGTTTTGAGGCATTTTCATCTGGAAATCGATGGCTGGTGCCTGTAATGGAGGTGGGGGAGCTGTGTGGTGGGCAGCAAGTTGCAGTGCTCTCCACACTGCAGTGGTAAGATTTCACGTGGTTACATGGGGCATCTCTCTTTATTTAATAAAACACAAGAAACGGGGGACAAGTGTCCTGTTGCTTCATTTATAGGCCTCTACCTCCTCTGTCCTCCAGACTCATTAGAACCATATTTCCCACTCTTAAGATGTGAGCGTAGTGTGTGTATTTCAGTGGACAATAACAACTGACAAACTGATCTTGAAGTTCCTTCGTTTTCCTCTCGGAAGGTGTTTTTTCTGGTTTACCCCGTCTAAAACTAGATTGTGAGCTCTTGAGCAGGAACGGTCTCAGCTTGTAAAACTTGTGTAAAAAGCCAAGTGTGTGGAATAAAACCAAACCCGAAGCTGAAGGTGCGCTGTGGTGGTGGTAGTGGTGGTGGTTCAGAGTGTGTGTAGTGTCCCATCATCCTGGTGTCTCCTCTCTGGCCACCTTGCAGTGTGCCTGTACCTGTCACCAGCACTGCCTGGGGCACTGTCTAATAAAGCATTGAACCCGTGGCCGTTTCTAATGGATGCTTAGACCCTAGAAAAGGGTCCAGACAAAGGATGTAAGAGCAGATGAAGCTGTTCTGTAGTAACGGGGAAGGTAAGCTCTGTTTTTTCTCTACTTTTATCTGACTACCTCAAACCTTGCAGATAACTTCTCATTATTATTGTAAGGAAAGTTCAGTTTACCGCTCAAATGTGATGGACTATTTAATAGCTTGACCATGGGAGCAATAACTAGAACACTCACGTTGGCATTTGCATTCTTTACTGTATCAACAGCTGAATCTGTGATGCTCAGCGTTGCGGTTTTCTAACAGTACATAGTCTTTTTTTGAAGAATAATAAAAAAAGTGGTGTCAGCGTTCCTGTTTCAGAGATTTCAGTGTTGGTATCTGGTGAGGTAGGGCACAGCCCTAGATCTGGTGACTCCAGAGTAAGTTTGATGCCACATCATGTCTTTATACAGAGTAGTTCCTGGTTTGTACACGTAAGAATCTGGTTTCTGGAAAGTTAATGAGCTATCCTGTAGGAAGGTGAAGAGAAATGAGTTGGGTTTCCCACCTTTTATAACTTAAACACTGCTGCTCTCAGCTCGTGCAGTGTCTCTTTCTATACAGTCTAAGGCTGTGATACGAGGCATGTTTAAAGTAGTTTCAGGAATCCTTTGTCTTGCGAATAAAGCTAAAAAAACCCCCTGCTTTTTCCTTACCTGTCTAGTCTCACAAATCTACAGATATGAAATTGTGAGGTGCAGTCAAGTCTAAGCAATGTTTTAGGATGGGGTTTGTTTTTCTTAGACAAGTCGTAGGGCAGACACTTCAGTGAATATCAGCAGTTTTGAGGTGAAACTTCGGGCTGGCTGCTAAAATTGAAGAAATGGGGCGTTGCTTTGAATTCTGCCTGCAGTTCTGTCTTAACTGTGGGTTGGCAGCTGAAGGGTTGAGAAAAATCATGTAGTACGTGACTCTTGCAACTCAACAGTCTAGCCAAAATTGGAGATTTTGTCGTGGTGTAGTCGCTAGTTGAGTTTCATAGACTGCTGGAATCCAGTTTTTGAGCAGTAACGAGAGTGGGAGGAGCTGAGGGCAGTTTCCAAGCTGTGGATTTACGGATAATGGAAGCAGATGGGCTTGGGGCTGTTGGCTTCGTTTCACAGGAATGGGGAGTATGTGCTGCTTTTCCTTGGGAATGCTCAAAGAACCCAACATGCTTATTTTCAGCACGTGCCATAATTTAGCTGTGTAATTTACCCACGGGGGGTGTGCTGTCTTCATCAGTTCTCGAGTGGGCAGCGGAGGGTTTACCTCCACCCCCACCAGACTATAGAGACTTGTGAAGCCCTAAAAGCAGACACACTTGGATTTCTGGTTTTATTAGTTATGGACCTAGTTTAATATCCATCAAAATTTGGACATGTGAGCCATGAAGGTGACCTAAAGCCCTGGTCCTGCAAAAGCTACACACAGAGACCTTAAAATGTTTGTCACTTCAAAGCTGACAATTGTGCTGACTCAAATGTACTTTTTTTTTTTTTTTTTTTTTCCCTGGAACTAGAAATTTCACAATTCATTGTATGTATCTGTTATCCTTTCTGGTTGAAGCTCACAAACTAGAGATAAAATAAATCCCTGGTGGATACTGGTCAGAACAGATGTGCTTCGAGCAGCGATGCTTCTACCAACAGCGGGAGGTTTCAGGGCCTTGCTAATCAAAGTTTCTGCTACAAATTTACTCCAGCAATTTAAGGCTGTGGCAAAACCCATAAATAAGAGATACAGACATGTATTTAAAGAAATCTTTTAATATAAAAATGCAGGGCAAATTGTTTGAAACGGCTGATTTCAGTCTCGGTGGTTCAGCGCGTTATGTGCTCCGAGGCGGTGCTTTGCACAAAATACCAGTTGGTGCTGCCAGTTACTGCCAACACAAGTGTAAACAAACATGATTTACATGCGAAAATGATAGTTTATTTCTTCAACAGGTATCATTTGGTGTTTAAATTTATAGCACGTGTAGTCTGTATGTATTTGGTGCAAGTGCTTTTTTTTCAACATACCTGACTGTAAAGTTGCTACGTTTTCATCATGCCATGAACAATGACATTTATTTTTTTTATACCACTCTTAGGGGGTTTGTTTATAAAAGATATAACAAATATTTGTTGCTATCTTACTGTTAATACTGGTAATGATTTTAGTACATTATAAACTACTTTGCCTCTTAACATTCCTTATTACATCCTTGTTTCTCTTTTAGGCCATTTTTTTTTTCTACAGACCTCTTTCTAGGTTATTAAATATAAAAGAATAAATTGTTGGCAATAAGCATGAAAGTGATCAGAATGTCGTCTTTTAAATAGGACAAAGAAATAAATAACAGAATTGAAAGCTCTTTTCTTCATTCAAAGCCACTATTGGAGTATAACCTCATTATCACAAGAACAGATAAATAGAATTCAGTGCAATTTAATTTGCTTTAAAGACTTGGGGAAAATCAAGAAAAAAAAAATCCATAAAGTTGAAGATACTTATACTCATTTTTTAAAGCTGAAAAGAAAATCTTTAGTGCTTCTCCTCGAGGAATGTATCCAAGTGGGAGGGAAAAAGGAAGGTACAAAAGTAAATATATCACAGACTAGGAAACGATAGGAACTCCTTCATCATCATGGAAGAAACTTAAGAATGATTCAATTGCAGAGGATGAAGGTAAGACAATATTGACTATAGGAATTGTAAAATTAATTGTTATGGTTATGTTTGGAGCTCTGATGGTGAAAGTAGTGAGAAAAATGCAATGGCTTCCAGGGCCTCTCTCCTCAGAAGAGAACTAGGAGAAGCAGAGCACTCCTGAACAAATGCAAAGCGCGATGTATCTTTTAGGAATATGTAACTCCACAGTGATTTAAGGTGAAGATGAACTTGAGCTACAATTTTTCTTTCAGTGCTAAAACAGAATAATAAAATGTCACTTTGTATATGGAGAATGTAGTACTAGAGACTAAACCATATTTTTCTTCTATCTGTAACTTTTGAGCTAAAGCTTATTAGGTTTTTTCCCCTATTGATGTGTCATTTCCCCTCCTCTCCTTCCCATCACTAAAACCAAAATTCCTACTTTTACATAGGCCTGTAAGTGCAGTATTTGTAATTCTGCTTGTGCTGATGGCCTAGCTCCTTTGTTTCCGATTTAAACTAAACATATTTCCTCATTTGCTTCTCAGATGGTAGACCTTCTAACAGATCACAATCTGCTTGCTTTGCCAGACCCTCAGATGTTTGGTCTTCCTCAATGTAGTCTTTTCTGCTTGTGCTACTGTAGTCACTGACCTCCAGTCTTCACACAAATATCCTTGTTGTTCTTTCAGGAAAAATAAAGCCCATGTGATCCTCAGCCATCTGATTTTTGTTTCTGCTCTTTTTCATTATCTTGTTTCTGTTCTGATTTGACTAAGTGTTTGGGAATTATGAAAACGCTGCCATCGCTACTGCAGTGGATGACGTACTGGTGTGGGTTAACAGGTCTACCCTGGTCATCCCTCAGTCTACTGAAAATATCACGGTACAAGTTGTTTAACTTCTGCTTCAACCGGTTGATGGATCTGCTACACTGAGAGCGCTCCTTTTTAAGACTCTCCTTTTGTGTTTGAAGATTACACACGTCTTCTTCCAAGTTAAGAATTGCACTTAGTTTGCGTTTACGACAATTCTGGGCAGCAACTTTATTTTTCCCTCTTCGCCTCATGTCACGTAGAAGCGATACCTGAGTATCTGTGAGATGGTTCTTTGCTAGCATGGTGTTGAAGGACTCAACAGGCATGCTCACAATTTCATCAACAGAAAATGGTATTCTCAGAGCTTCTGCACAATGGTCAGTGCTACTAAGGTTTGTATCAGTAGAATTGTGGCAACTCCCCTTTGCTTCGCTTGGTTTCTCCTTCCACATCTGTTGGTGATGCTCCGGAGTGGATGCTGCTTGACTTGGCAGCTGATTATACATGGGGTTATGGAGAAACTGCTGAAGTGTGGCTTCTCTAGAACACTCTGAATCACCTGGATATTCTACGTGCCCAAATATAGCGTGTTCTTGGAAATTGCCACCAACATCTCCTAAGCCATGTGGAGAAACAGATTTAAGATCAGTGCTGTACCCGATAGCACCTTCACTGCAGACTGAGAAAAAGGCGGTGCTGTGACCTGAATTCCAATACAGTTCCAAATCCGAGCCAGGTTCTTGAAAGAACTGAGAAACTTCTATAGGATCAAAACCTTCCTCCAAAGCCAAAGAGATGAGTTTAATTTCATCAAAATTGTCATCATGGACCGTTAGGTTTCTAATGTCAGCAGCTGAAAATGGTGCTGTCAAATCTGCGCTGTGAAGTAGTGATCCTGGATTTGTGGTATTAGGGCTTGACTGAGGAAAAGATTCTTGCCTTTGTAAATGTCTTGCTTCTGAATTTGATTGAGTGGGGTCATCTGTTCCTAGTAGCATGGCATCATGAGGACTGAAACAGTGGCAAAGTGTCTGTGTCAAATTTATATTGCAGTGCGAAGATGATGGATCTTGGCCTCTACTAGAAGTAGCAACTTCTGTATCTTCCGGTAAACTCACCTAAAAGAAAATGGGGGGAAAAAAATGGGATCTTTTATAAAACGAATGCCTCTACGTTCCTCATGTTCACAGAATCCCAGAACGATATGGGGTTGGAAGGGACCTCTGGAGATCATCTAGTCCACCCCCTCTGCGAGAGCAGGTTGCAACAGGAACATGTCCAGGCAGGTTTTGAGTGTCTCCAGAGGTGGAGACTCTACTGCCTCTCTGGCCAGGGAAGGAATGATGTACCATAAAGACCAGAACAACTTAAGTTCCCTACAAAACTTACTGTGAGCTTGGGTAACAGAAAAAAGTCTTGCCTTCTTTCTCCTAGGGAGTTACCACGTACTAGACTACCTGTAGTCTGTGGGACAGAGCTGGTATGTTCATTTAAGCTCTTGGGAAGCAATATTCTTATCAAGTTAACTATTAAAAAGCCCCCCCTGCTGTAAAGACTTGGTACCTGAAAAAAAAACAAGCAATCCATTTTCAACTGATAGATTGTCACAAGATGGCAGTGCATTAATAGTCTTAAATAAAATATGCAACCATGTATTGCTATAGCTAAGTAAAGGCTACATCCAAATTCCCTTCAAATTATGACCAAAAAAAAAAAAAAGCAGAGAAAACGAAACTGATGAACTTCTGAACCTTGTTACTGTGGAATCAAAGCTGAACAGAGGAGCAGGCTAATTTATGGGCTGGGAAGCTCTGTCCAGAAACCTAGAGATTCCCAAAATTAGGTGTTCAATGGTAAATATGAAATTCCATGGAAAACACTAAACACCCTAGAAGACTCCTACAACAGGAAGTATATGTAAGATACCCTTGGAGTACTGCAAAAAAAGGAATATAGGGAGTAACTTCAGGGTTAATGATTGCAGCTCTGAGCTGTGGGAGAAAAGGGAGACTCCAATTAAGATCTTAACTGGTTTTTGTGTGAAAATGAGCACCCAGAAAGCAAACAACAGTTTCAGAAGCCCAGAAGATAAGAAAACAAAAAGGGTTTGCTGCTAATGATAACTGACCTGATTTGCAGGGAAGATGGGTCTGTTCTTGAGGGTCCTTGTAAGCACTTGACCCAATATTTATGACAACTGTAATCTTTCACCAAAAATGCCTAACAGCTGCCAGTGATTAATAACTCAGTGTTGCCCTAGAGAAACACACCAAGAGCTGCTGTATAAATACAGCACTAGGTTTCAGAAAGTTGAACTTATAAAGTTCCATACAACTTTGAACACCAGGTCAGAGGAAAGACTGAACTTTGTACCTTTCATATCCCAGACAAGTTAGTTACTGGGAAAGATTTTTCAAGTGGTGCCAATGACAGCTGCTGTAAAAGGTGGATAATAACACCTTTAATGTCTACAGGTAAGTTTTCCTGCATTGATTTGCTGATATATTCCTTTAGGGTTTGGTTTTTTTTAATTAGAAAAACCGGGGTAAGTTAAATGTATTAATCCCAATGTATTAGCAATATGTGTGTTTTCTCATTTACCTCTAGCATGTTTTCCATCTGCGAGGACAGAAGCTGTAAATAGCCCTCTAAGGAGAGAGGGGGATCTACATGGCTGTGGTTGCTCTGTGACAGAAGAAACAGAAATGCTTTGTAAAGCACAGATATTTTACATAAAAGGAGGTAGAAATAAAAGGTAAAAATAATTTTTTTTAAAAAAAGAGGAAATAGAGCACAGCTGCTGACCCCAACAAGTCTTCATCCTGATGGGAGACATCCTGTTACTCGAGCAAGCAGGACAACTCCACAGCAGGAGCATCCCTACTCTGCCCCACAACAGCAGAACTGGGCTTCCCTCCTCTCCGAGGCTGCATCTACATTGCAGGAAAATCAAGTATTTTTTTCAAAGCCCAGCTGTCAGGGCTGGCAAGAAACCCAGATCTATGTTCTCAACTCTCTTGAGGCCTCAAGAACAATGAATAACCTTTTCATTGTAGCTCTCAAAGAGCAACAAAACCCAAAGTGCTCCCATCTCAGTTTAACATCAATAAGATTATTTCTCTGCCTTCTAGTTACAGTGCACACATTCAGATCTGAATGATCCATTTTCCCAAATTGTAACTCTACATCTGAGTAGCAATCTTTAAGTAAATGGTGAAAGAAACATGATTTAGCATCCACATCTCAAGTGGTTATAGGCCAAGAAAGAAGTCCTTACACACAAACACAATACGGCACAACAGAGAAAATAAAAATAAATTTTAAAAAAATTACCACAAAATTGAAAAACAGTTAGTTGCAAATATTTGCTGTAAACTTTAGAACATTAACTGTATGGGAGGGGGAACTGCTCATCACGTATAAGGGAATCCTTTACAAAGTACTATCTGAACTCAGCGTTCCTTTCCTGCTTGGTGGCACCAACTACCAGCCCTGGGGAATTTCTGGGGTGCAGTGGAGTAGGAGCTGGGGGTCAGGAAAGGGACTGAGGAGATGTTTTTCATCAGCTATAAGCATATTCTCTATGGGTACTTCTAGGAGCTTAAGGAAGAGGAAAGCAATTATATGAGCATGTTCTTCTGAACAAAGATACATATATACACACATATGCACCACACACTGCACCACATCAAAATTACTCTCTTCATCCTTCCCCTAGTGCTACTGTAGCTCTGCAGTATATATCCATATATATAATCCATATAACCTATAGTAAAACATCATGATTTGCTATAGGGGTCAGATACACAGCACTGAATCTTGATTAATACCACGATCCACAGTTGTTTATAACACATTCGGTTTGGGAGTCATAGAAACAAGTGAACATAAAATACCATTCTGATTTTTACTATACAAATTCTTGTTTATGATGTCTCTAATGAAATTAAATAAGCAATAAATTATGATTTGGTTTATGTGATTCTGGATAGATGAGAGGTTTTAAAGTACTTTCCCACTTTCTCTCTTTCAAGAGTTTTGAAGGTAGAACAGAAAAGTAAAACTGAAATAACTCAGAGCCACTTTGCTAAGGACAAGCCCAAATAAAAAGTAATTAAATATTCCTTTCAGAACCATTCACTCCATTTCTTTCACTACTCTCAGTGATCGGACCTATATTCTCCCTCATGTCCTTTTCACAGTTTTCCCTTCTTCCCTTTTTTTCATCATTTACTTGATTTATGTTTTCTTCCTCCTCCTCCTCTTGCAGTTCCAGCTGATCACCTCCTTGGTTTGGACAACAGTCACCCAAAGCTTCCTGACATGCTTTCAGGTCAACATCCTAAAGACACAAATAAAACAGTGCTATTAACATCCTTACTTCAAGTAACAAGCGATGGGATGAGAAGAAACAGCCTGAAGTTGCTTCAGGGGAGGTTGGACATCAGGAAAAATTTCTTCATTGAAAGGGTTATCAAGCCGCCCAGGGAAGTGGTTGAGTCACCATCCCTGGAGGTATTTAAAAGACGGGTAGATGTGGCACTTAGGGACATGGTTTAGTGATGGACTTGGCAGTTTGTGTTGTCAAAATTAATTTTTGAAACGCCCCTCTTTTTTTTTTTTCTTACAGATATAGCACTTCGAATAAAATATGTTCATTCATGTGACTGAATTGACTCTGGGCAGACTTTGGGGACAGAATGAGATGGATATCAGTTCAGGAATGCCCACACTTCCTCCTGAACCCATCTGTGGAAGAAGTGGATGTTCATAAACACGGGAAACAAAATTCTTCTGATGATGTGATTTCATGGGACGTTTGGGCTATCACTGTCTTTCGGATGTCACTTCACAATAATGTATCCAATATATACTCCAGTGATGGAATCTTGAAATAGGCAATTGTGCACAGCCAGCTAGCAGAGTCCCTCTCTTCTTTGAGGAAAACCATCACATTAACATGTATTGTAATAGCAGCTCTGTCTCCTCATCACTTCCATGTAGTCAATATTAGGATTTTTTTTAATCTCCATCAATGAAATTGTTTCAAGTTGTATTTTATCTATAGTCAGACTTTTCTATCAGCAGACTTTTAAAATTTTTAATACAGGGCTGGGGCATTGCTAGAGTAAGAAGAAATCACTGCTGAGGATTTTGTATATTTATAATTTTTAAACCTTCAGCTTCTATAGGGCAAGTCTGAGTTATTAAAATGTGAAACTCAGTGGAATGGCATCCAGAAAACCAAGTAGCCACACGGCGTTAGTTCCAGTATCCCCAGCAAAATGTTATGGCACAAGCAAAAAAGACAAACTCTCAACAGCAGCAAACATAACAAGTTAGTGTTCTGTTCTAAAAATCACAACAAATTCACTTTATAGGTTTTCATATGAAAGACAAACTATATAAAAACTGCAGTTGTAATAATCATCAAAATGTTTATTAGATTTTTTTAAAATTATTGCTTCATACAAAACACATTCAAAATTAAATATAAGAAGGTTTAAAAATAGGACTCTGAAGTAAAATATAACTTGAAAATAAAATAATATAAATTTAATTTTCATTAATTCTATTAAAATTTATTTTGAAAATTGTGAAAATAAATTTTATTTTTAACTTATTTTATTTGTTGGCTTCCCATTTTTCTGTACTTTCTTTTCAAGGAATGGAAGGGAACTTTAACTTTATAAACAGTCATTTGTAACAACAAATAAATATACAGGGCACTCATCTGTCACTCTGCTCTAAGAGGTACTTTCCTTCAATGATGCCCAACACAATTTCTAGCAATTAAAAATTAGATTCCAATATAGTATGCCTTGTCAGCTGCCGTTGGAAATGACCAAATGACTTGTTACTGACAAATAAGAAAAAACAAATTTACTTTTCTAAACACACACACACACACAAAACCACTACTATTTTCCTCTATGTAGTGAAACAGCAGGAGATGGAATTTAGTATTCAGGACCCTGAGTAGATGGTAATTGGCCACTCACAAACGAGTTCAATGGAGCTACTCACAGTCTTGTAATTACACAACCCAAGATCAGTGCTCATCTTTAATTTTACAAAGAACCAGCCTAATAATTGTCCAATAAATATGATCCATTAACATCTTCATTAAAACAATTAATCACAGATAAGAAGTGAAGGACTATTAAAGAAAGACTCTTGAGGCCTGGAAAGCTGCTCTGTTGAGGCAGAGTACTTGGCTCCTGAATAACACAGCAAATTCATTACCCTACCAGCTGATGAAGGGTTAAATGCAGGAAATGGTTAGAAATACAATATCTATAATGTCGTGCCTCAAAAAAACCCCACCTGTAAGCACTGGTTTTGAATACAGAAAATATATGGGTAAAAATTTGATGTTTCATATTAAAATTATGAGAGCTACAAACCTATCCTTCCGCCAGGGGAAAGCAAAGCTTGAAGGAACTTTGTGAGCCCTGCAGATCCTCTGAAACCCTCAACTTGATCATGGTGGAAACCTGCCTGCAGGCACCGCCAGTCTGCTGATGGAGATGGTTCTTCCCAGCACCATCATGAGGACAACTGAATTTCTGATGCGCCTGGTAGGACGGCTCCTTTCTGAAGGGGAACTAAGTGCTCCTGAAGCTCACAGACATTTGTGAAGACTGTCATGGCTTCAGTTTCCTCAGGAATTCAAAGACAACTGAACTTTTAGGTCTTTTCCTATCAATATATACAGCTGTTGACCAGTTAGGAGATAGGGAATACTTCCGACCAGGATTTATCTGGAGCCTGAACTGATTTTTATGTATCTTTTAAGAGAAAATAATGGCTTTGACTATTTTTCTCTGCTAAGCTACAGACACCGTCTTGGTACCCTTAGTTTCCAGGCTGAGAGCCACCACTGCACTACAGGACCACATGCCATTTTGTCTTAATGACCCCTTGGCTGAAGAACAGGACAGAGATCAGAGGTTACTGATGTTGCTCTTCACCTGTGCATTTTAAATATGCTATGATAATCTTATCAGATGATATCTACTTAATCTCAACTGAAAAGCAAGATGTTTCTTTCTGTTTCACTATATTCACAATGATCCCTAAATTAGCCTGAAAGCACAGAAACAGAAGAGACCTTTATTCTTTGAAATGCAGCCGGGGTTTCGAAAGCGTGGAGGGTGGAACGGTGGCTGGAAACACCAAATATTGGAGTAACTTTTATGTGATACGTGGTGGCTAGGCTTAAAAATCTCTCCAAAGCAGACTAAGCAAGCAATGCAATGAGTCAAATGGTGCGTAACGGTGGCACCTGTCAAATGTCTGTGACACATCTACTCCAAACCCTAATTATATCTCCTGGCACACTGTTAAAGGCACTCCTGCTCGTTGCAGCGAGCTGTTAGAATGGAGCTAACCACAGTGCATTTCAGAAACAGAGGTGCTCAGCTGTGACAAACCACACAAACGCCGTGCACGCCACACGCTCAGCACATCCGTAGAGTTAACACCAACCTACACAGAGGCAGAGATGGGTACATATAGAAAATGTCACTGACTTCAATTATAAATGTAATAATTGCCACTAATTCAGTTAAGATATCAACTTTCATGCCAAAGAGAAGCTCGATATCCCCCGCAAAATGAACTTTTAAACTGCTTCTAAAACACAGACCACTTTTACATTCCAGTCCTACACTAGTGTTTTGCACCAGAACCTAAATCCATCCGAAAGGATGCAACATCTCTGACAGTTATTAAAAGTCGCTCTTTCAGACTGAGCACGGTAACAAAAAAGAACTCTTTCTATGCTTTTGCTGTCTCCAAAAATGCTTTCTATTGTGGTCAGCGAATTACACAACACTGAGTTCTCTAAGAGACTTCCTCGTTGGTTGGTATGATGTAGACACTAAATGATACATCCAATAGACATAAAAGAAAACAGGGACCACCCTTTCTGATAAAGCTTTGTCCACAGCTCAGTTCCATTTTTCTGATGTCTCCCTTTTAAGCCCCCCCAGGCAAAGACACTTTCTCCAGCATTCAGCCCCCCGCTTTCTCATGCTACCGGTCTCACTGTGGTACCAAACGCCTGACAACTCACAGCTCTGAATGGGGAGCACTCATAAAATCCAGCGTCTGATATTTTGGCTCCTATGGGATTTGAGTATCTTTTCCTTCCCTCTGCCACCGTATGCATTTCCTCCTCTATTTTCCACACACTAATTCTTTCCTCTTTATGCCTAATACTCCCCTCCCCTCTTCTTCCATACACTTCTCATGCACACCATATGCTGGGAATACCTTCCCCACTCTCCAGGGAGCAGGAAAATGCTGGTGTAGGTCAGCCCCACATCACTGACTTCCTCTACACCCACCTGTTTGACCTGGCTTTTCAAACCCCTGTGCCTCCTGTAACAAGAAAAGTAAAAAAAAAAAAAAAAAATCACAATCATGGTCTTTCAAGACAATATATCACTCTAATGCTTGAGGTTCTTCTCTTACCCCACCTCTCTGAAACACCACATGGTCCTTCACACACCCTCTTATTAAACCCAGCTGAGTTCTGACTAATAGTTAAGAGCCATCCACCATGCCCTTCCACAGCAATACCACCGTGTCCTAGCGCTCAGTGAGTTCGAAAGAAAAAAGAAAAGAAAAAAAAAAAAGAATAATTTGAAATACATTCTGTAAATTAAGCGCACAGCTTCAGCAGGAGCACTCTCAAACACACTGGGGAAAAGCCTTCATAAAAAAGCCCTGGTTTCTACTTACTACAGAGGATGTAACACAGCCTGATATAACAAACCTACTTGGTTTGGATGGGAGCAGAGCCTTCCTTCTCTGTGTCCCCCTGAGCTGGAGGTGTCCCCCATACGGAGCGATGGGCAGCATTGGTGCTTGGGGGTTCACACCATTTAGAAAGTGAGAACATTTTTACTCTAAGATTCAAGCAACATATAAAAAAGGCTGCAGAGCTACATAGTCCATTCCTGCTAATCTAAATAATTTCCCACTTATATTCTATGTAAGATAAAGAACCCATCCAATTTCTATATACTCCTGTTCTTCATGTGTCTACATATATATATGCACACACAAGCACACACAGAAATACTCATATCCAGAGAGAAAGGGAAAAGAAAACCACTGAATCAAGTAGGGCAGCTCTTAACTCTTGCAAGATCTTCATCTGAGACACTGCTGTGTGATAAGCTTCTTGAGACTTCCTCTGTGTTTGTGAATAGGATTACATAGGATTGATGCTGCATCTTGCACCACAGAGGCCTCCAGCTTCCCCCCTGCCCCTGTTTTTAAGATGCTTTGGCAAACAGGTCTTGTTCGATTTGTATATAGACTTATGGCTCAATAAAATAGCTTTTGGAAGTGTTTTTGGGGCGGGCTTACAGTGAGAGGCCTGAGGAAACTGCAGCCTTCTGTTGGCAGAGCAGGGTTACACGCCTGTGGGGTGGCTTCTGTCTTTCCCCCACCAGGACCAGACCTACATCCCAGTGCCACCTGCATATCTTTTTTTTCTTTCCTGTAATTTTTTTTTCATTGCTTTTTCTACGCTTAAAGTTTCAAAATTTACACGGCCACAAGCACAGTGGGAAAAAACGAGCAGACAGGCCTAACTTCACCTGGGCACGTCAACATCACCTACTTGATGGGACCTGCTTGTGTGAGTTGGGCAGTAAAAAGTTAGGCACTTGTGTTTCCAATAGGTGACATTGGCATTCAAACCGTCAGCATTTAAGGAGTAAGTGGTGCTCCCATTACAAATTCTTTCTTAAAAAAAAAAACAAAAAACAAACCAACGAAAAACCAAACAACAAAAAACAAACAAGATTGCAACCTGGTTTTTTAGCAAACTGTGAAGAGGAAGACTAACTAGGAAAAAAATCTGGAAAAAAATACCACGAGAAATAAATAGCTCCAAGAAAAGACACGGTTCACTCTTATGCTTTTTATTTCCTTAGCAAATGTGCTCACTGGGGCTTAAAATCTTGGTGTGGGATATTCTGGGAATGACAGGACTGTTCATTACTCTAGGAATTTTTCCATTTCCTTGCATGAACTGATGCGTGTTTTCCTGGCTATTAAAAGGAAAAGTTTATTGGGGGTTTTCCCTCTCCCCCCCCCCAACCCCCCCCCCCCACCTTAAGGATGTAACTCATGGTTCCTGTGCAGGAACCCTGGTACCTTAGTCTCAACCTCTAACATCCATGAGAACCAAACCTCCAAGCTTTGATTCTGTAGCTGACCCAGACCAGAACAGCATTAAACTAACAGTTTGTTGGAACATACTGAACACGAGAGTTCAGGCTGACCTCAATCTGTTGGGCAGCAAACTAATTATGGGAACCCACCTCTTTGCTTTACTCCTGGTCAAACACAAAGTCCTCTGGCTGTCCTGACACCACACTACATCTCATCCTGGTGTAGAAGAGGAAAAAAAATAGGCTGGGCAACCCCACACGGTTTGGCACGCTCGGAATTCATCTTCTTCCTCAGCTGCAGTGGTCTTCCAGGGTGGTTTTAAATACCAGCTCCCCCAAGGATGAGGATCAACAGCTCGCGTTGTGCGGCCAGCGAGGACGGCAGCCCAACGAATCCGATTAATCCCGGGGTGGCTGAATCCAGCTGCTAACTTTTCAGAACGCCACACAAGCCCACAACGCCCAGCAGGACAAAGCAAACCACTTTTGGTCTGTTTACACAGACTCCTTGCCCTGATGGAGCATGGATAAGAGGAACGCTAAAAATAGCTCTGGTCTATTTTTACAAAAGGCAAAACGAAGGTTATAAAGCAGCCGAACCACTTGGAAATCCATTATACTCTTACAATAACATTTTGACAGCACAAGTGGACTTATGCAAAGCTACAGAGGTCACCTTTAAAACAAAGATCAACTTTTGCCTCTGTGTTTCATGTTTTGGACCTATCGCGCCCTTCAGCAGAAGTCTGGCGGAAGAGGCGCTCTGTGTGTGTGCACTCTGAAGTCCATTTACATTTTAGGTCAAGAACTTAATACTGCCTTATCTCGCTCCAGTCCCTCTTTCACTTAAAATGTGCTTAAGAGAGAGGCCCAGGCCCACATTTGGCAAAGAAATGAATCATCATCTCTCAACAGAAAGGAGCGATCCCTTACAGTTAGGGTGTAGAAACTAGTTTTGCAACTGCCTTACAAAAATAACCAAGCCAACGCATGGGGAAACAGGAAAAAAAAAAAAAAAAGAGGAACAAGAAAAAGAAAGAAGGAAAAAAAAGAAAACCTAACAATCAAGACAAATTTAGTAATTATTAGTCGATGCCGCTCCTTTAATTCATAATAAGAACCAGCTGTTGATTATGGTTCAAAGCCAACTGGAAAAAAAACTAACTTGGTGGTTCAACTTGGTATTTCCAAACGTACTGAACAGCTGAGCCCCAGGACCCTCCCCCTGTTCTTTCTGCCCCTCCTGTGCCCCCACAGGGCGATCGCCAAAGCCTCGCACCGTAAACGGCTCCGGAAAAATGGAAACTCTATGCCCACTAGTGACTTAACTCAGAAGAGCAGTCCCTCCAGCCACCAGGCTCGGCTAATCTTCGAGGTGCAGATGTGCACAGCTCCTGGGTGGGAGGAGGGACCGAGGGGGACAGAAGAAACAGGGACACCAGCCATCCCTGATGGACGCTTACTGCCCCAGCACAGAAGATGCCACAGTGAGAATAAAGGCAGACACGAGGAGGCTGGGGATTAGCCCTGGCACCAAATGGGTCCTAAAATGCAATAAATGCTCCTGCCAAGTGTAGTTACCCGACTACGACGTACCCGTGCCCTGCCCCAAGGGGTGCAGCTCCGCTCCTCACGGCGATGAGCTGTGGAGAACCTGGATTTCTGCAGCCCCATGGACCTTCTTAATAAGTTCCCTGTGCACCCACGTGAAGGAAACCGAGGTAATTCCAGTGCAAAACGCCGAGCAGCTGTGACAGTCCTGGTCTTGCAGGTGATGAGCGGCACTGGGGCCACCCGTAGCCACCTCTGAAGGGTTTCCACCCTGTTCTGGTGGGCCTGGAGGGCCACCACCAGTTGAACCCTCAGCAAAAGGCTGCATGGCGTCACTCCACGGCACCAAACGAGCACTGACCCTGGGTTTGCGTTCCCTCCCCGCTGCCCGGGACCCCCTTCCCGGGATGGGAGTCGCCGGCGGAACGAGCCCTGCGACCACCCACAAACCTCTGGGAGGTCTCACCTCTCCATTTTTTGAGGCTCAGAAAAGCGTCCCCCGCAGCTTGCCCCCACCTACACCCCCAGACCGCCCTCCCCCTCCCCCCCCGCAACGCATCTCCCCCTCTTGCGGTCGAGCCCAGGGTGCAGACCCGCATCTCCCCCGAGCCCCGGGGGCGTCCCGCCGCCACCGCCGCCCTCCTTACCTCCGCCATGGGGCATCCTCCTCCCGCGGCGGGGCCGGGGGCGGCTCCCCCGGGCGGGGCGGGCAGGACCGGGCGCCTCCGCTCGCCCCGGGGCGGGCACTCGCCAGGGCAGGTCCGGCCGCCAGCGGAACCCGAGGAGGCTCGGGGGGGTCGGTAGCCCATAGTTGCCCGTCGGTAGCCACTCTCCCCCCGCACCCCGTCGCCCAGCCAAGTGTCGGGGACGCGGGACGGGGACCCCGGTATTCCCGCATCCCGCCGCCCAGCCAAGCCTCCCGGGGACTTGACACCCACCTGTGTCCTGGGGGCTCCCTCCGTGCCCGGGGGGGGAAGTAACAGCCTCCGGTGGCTGGAGCGGGCTGGGAATAAAAGAGGCGAGTTAGAAAGGGAGCTAAAGGGAGAAAAAAATAAAATAAAATTAATTTAAAAAATTATATATATAAAAATGCAAAGCAATTCTCTACCTGCCTCTAATAGTAAATATTCATCCCTCCCCTCTCCCCCTCTGTTTTTTAGAATCCCCAAATAAAAGAGAAAACAAATACAGGTACAGGTTTTAATTGCAATCAACCTGGTGTCTAAATATCTATCCAAAGCTGTTGCTTTCCCACCTACTGAACTGCATTTTCCTCAACCCATCTGCCTGGCGCTGCCCAAACTCACTCTCGCACATCCTAGAGATATCTTTTCCAGCTGTTTTGTTGTCTCTGTCCTCTGGAAAGTCCACCTATCGCTTCTCATCATTTCTACTTATCGGAGTGTTTCAGACTTGTTTTGGCATTTACAAGGCATGAGGCTGTTTGGGCAGACCCCGAAAGCGTCGCTTCTCCAGTGATAACTGCGTGTGTCACGGGTGCAGTTCCTCGTTTCTCTATTATCACGGGTGACATTTCCATTTTTTTGTTGTGCCCAGTGTGATACCATGCAACGGGTGTGTTACAATACTCCTAGCATTTTCTTATGCCTTGTTTCTTCTATTCCAGTAAAATAACAGGTTTTTTTCGAAATTCCAAATGAACTGGAATCTGAAAGAGTCCTCTGTTGCCAGCTTTTTTTTTTTTCCCACGCTAGAGTAGGATCTCTGTTTTTTTAAGTGGAAGTATAACCAAAGGTAACAATGTTGATTTTGCTGTTGCAAAAAATAAATGGAATGGGTCTTAAGCAAAATGTTATGATTCAGGACACAAATGCCAAGACAGACCTTCACCACAAGTCCTTATATTCCACGTTATTCCCTGGTCTTAACCCCTTTTTTGTTGTTGTTGTTGCAGCACAATCAGAATCTTTGCATGTCATTCTTAAGCTCGTGGATCAAGTCTTCTAACGATGCAGAATGAGAGGGAATGGCTTCAAGCTCCAACAGGGTAGGTTTAGACTAAACATTAGGAAAAAGTTTTTCACAGAAAGAGTGGTTGGGCATTGAGTCACCATTCCTGGACATGCTTAAGAGTCATTTAGATGTGGTGTTGGGGCATATGGTGTAGGGGAGAAATTTGTAGAGTAGGGTTGATGGTTGGACTTGATGATCCCAAAGGACTTTTCCAACCAAAATGATTCTATGGTTCTATGAAAATACTTGACAACTGAATATAGCCTATAAACTTTCTTGCAAGAGATGGATAAGAGAAGGAGCATGTGTTTTGAAGGTGCCGGTGGATATCCTGTGGTGTGGACGAAGACCTTGGGGGATGTTTTGACACATACCAGGGCTAGAAACGAGTGTTGTGTTTCCTTTAACTTTTCAGCAACGATGCCCAGTGTGTGTCCAGTACAACCTGAAGCACAGCAGTTGGATTCCAGCACAGGTCACCCTCCTGCCTGACCCAGCTCTTGGCCTGCAGCTTGGCACATCTCATTCCCCAAGGGGGACAAAATCCTCTCTGTGGCCGCTGTAGGCCACTACAACAATGTTCATTCAACAGGCCCTTTTAATGTCTTGGTCTTTTCGTTTAAAAAGATGGTGGATTTTAAATGGTTAAGAGGGCACAGAAGCTCTGCACTGTTGCTGTTGCTTTTGACTGCTAGTTTTTCTTCTGAATGGAGTTTTGAATTTTTAATCCTTAAGACCCTCAGCAGTGCACATGGACCACTCGGGAGGGGGTGAAGCCTCTGTCCAGCTGGCCCAGTCACCCCAAATTGGAGACAACCTTCACTCACTAGAGATGTTGCAGTGGTAGATTTAGGAACGCTGTTCAGGTCTCTGGCTCCCGGTGTTCAGGAGATTAAAATCCTGAGCTCAAACACTGATGCACGAGGGTGTGCTCAGTTGTCAGTGTCCCACAGAGAAGGTGTCAGTGCCAGAGAGCTCGTGTGCCCTCTCAGTCAATCTTCAGTCTTTTACATGTCACTCTGCCTGCACAGGCAGTCCTGACCTGCAAAGTCAGTATTATTTCTGTGCACGTTCACTAATAAATCAATGCAAAGACCACTACATAGATGATGTTATAGAGTGAACACTTCTTTTAGCATGAACCCCTTAAGAGATCTTCCCAAGCTACTTAATCAAGATCAGCACAACAGCAAACGTCAATTTATATACGTTCGCTTTGCTCTGGCAGCTCATGGTTCAGGGAAAGAGACAACCAAACTTCTCTAATCCTAACTAAAGGCTTGATCTGAGTCTGAAAAATGCTATGATGTAAAAATGAAGGCCTTCTCCTCTCTTACCTCAATTTGCCACTGGGTAACTTTGCGGAGTTCCTCCTGATTTATTCAAATGGAAAGGAGAGTTGGTCCCTGTGGCATATGGTCCCCAGGCTCGTCTTGGCAGAAGGGAAAGCTGGGTTTGCAGCCTGGGCAAGTGCCACATACTTCTGTGTCTTTCACCATTCGTTTTCACCATACTCCTGGTCTGAATTACAGGGCAACAAAGACTGCATATGTATCCATACATGGAGCTGCAGGTGACCGTAGGTTACATTCTCAGCTGTTTACAGCTCCTAAAAGCATCTGTAGCCATTTATTCCAGAGAATTCTCTTGGTAGTTTCAAGTCCTCTGCTAGTCTTACATCCAATGAATCTGGAAAATAGCTGTTCACTTTTTCCTTATTGCTAAATTCTGATGATTTATTTTGTTTAATAAAACATCAGCAAACTTTCTTCCATGTGACTTTTAATGCATCATTTCTGATTATTTCAATTTATAAATCAACTTATTTTGAAGCATACTTTTAATCAAGGTAAGCAGTTCATAGATAATCTTCTTAACATCAGCTTTAATAAATATCTTACTCAATTACTTGGTATTGATTCTGTGGTGTTAGATGGGTGCATTCCTCCCCAGCATGTCTTTGTGCTCCATGCCAGCACTGAAAAGGAGGGACTGGCTCTTTAGCACAACAGCATTTATGGTGGAGGCTAAGTGATGGGGTAAAAATGATCACAGAGTCTGTCTACAGTGATGTAAACATTTAATTTCGGACCCTTATTCGAAGCAGGCAGGTACTGACAGTCACAAACATACGAATGTCAAACATTTGCCACTTAGTTTTGGACTGTAATCATTTCTCTACTTTATTATCTGACTGGTTTCTCACCATCCCATTAATTTGTCACCCTGCCGGTGACCAAGTGGCAATATTGTTATTACTTTCCTAATGGCTGCCCCTGCTCTAATTTTATTTTCATCCTTCTTGAGGTGTAAGAGATCCTAAAAGTGGTATTGGTTTTAACCACTCTCTTGTGAATCCTTCTATGCATAAGGCGCTTCAGTTATCAGTCCTAGCAGTATTATCTATAAAACAAATAGAACCGTTACTTTTGGTCAAATTTAAAAAAAAAAAATTAATTCATTAAAAGTTTGTGTGGGCAGAAAGGAGAAAAAGAGAATGAATCCGTAGTGGCCAGATCTGGCATATTCTGAATCAAATGGTACAAGCTGATCACACACCTGGGACCTGCTTTTCTACACATCTCACTTTTATCACATAGTTCGAATCAGCTGCTGACTCTATTTCTCCAAACCCTTACCCAAACTGCTCCGCCTCTTGCTGGTGCTCTGTGTACGCACAGCAGGCTCCATCGAGAAATGATGGGCCCAGGTTTTCTCTTTTGACTGACGCCTTGCCCTACTTAGTGTATTTCTCTCTGCCATCTGGACAAAAGAAAATAAATGTCAATTCCTTTTAAAACCAAGAAGGTATTGTTTTCCCTCCTTGGCATACAGTTAAAAAACCAGCATCTATCCCAACCCCAGCATTGCATCCTTTGAGGTGTGCCTGGAGAGGATCCAGCTCCCTCTCCATCCTCCATGAGAGAGGCCATTTGCCCTGTTCCTGTAGCCTCTGTTCAGGAAAATCCACCCTTTGTTCTTCTGTGGGCACCTTTTTGTTACATCGATGGATCTCAGTGCAAGGACAGTTGGTAGCAGCTCTCTACAAATGGATGTTAGGCACCTACAGTCTTGTTTTGAATCTGTGCCTTAATGCCTTCTTCCTTCTTCAGATGGTAGCTGGGGGCCAGCTGAGGCCACTGCTCAGTGGGAACTCCTCCTACCAACCCAGTCACAATGGCACGTGCCAGAATGGGAGATGGCACACACATTCAGAGATACACTCGGAGCACAGGGCTAGTGGAAGTAACAGCTGTGACCTGAGGAACACTTGCCTTCTTCCTGGAGAGGGTGATAGATAGATATAGATATATGGAAGATTCTTACATATAAAAAAACCAAACCCAACACCCAAAGCTAAAAGACAACAACAAGAAGCCCAGCAGGGATACCAGCTGAAAGCCAAGGAAAAGAAGATAAAACAAACAAACAAAAAAAACCAAGGAGGAAACCCTCTAAACAATCTTAAGCAGAACAAAATTGTTCCTGGCATACCACTGCATTAATAAATAAAAAGAAACAAAATATTAAAAGGTTTGCTTCTTCCAAAATCTTTAAATGTACGGCAAACAGATCTTGAAAGCACCAAGTGCTCTTTCTTTTCTATTTTCCTTGACTTTGGTAGTCAAGGAAAGGCCAGGCTGGATGGGCCTTTGAGCAACCTGCTCTAGTGGGAGGTGTCCCTGCCCAGGGCTCGATGATCTTTAAGGTCCCTTCCAACTCAAATGATTCTATGATTCTATTCTATAAAAATATACAGAAATGCAGAAAATAAATTATTTGATACAGGTAGCAGGAATGAGTTGGCTTTGTTTGGAAACTGGGAAGGGAAGAGGACAACAGCCATTGCTTACTACACATGGCTGGTGCTTAGGAGCAGAAAAGACTGCATTTCCATTTCTTTTTCAGTTGAAACTGTCACTTCCATGGAGGTGGCATCTGTGGGATCCAAGGATGTGTGGTGTGATAAGAGGTCCTGACTTTTTGGAGGCAGTCATTGTCTTGACAATCTTGAAAGCCCGAGGTGCTGGGCTGCTGTTGGCTACTAACTACCAAAGTCAAGGAAAATAGAAAAGACAGAGCACTTGCTGCTTTCAAGATCTGTTTGCTGTACATCTAAAGCTTTTGGAAGAATCAAACCTTTTAATATTTGGTTTCTTTTTATTTATTGATGCAGTGGTATGCCAGGAACAATTTGTCACTGAGACTGTAGAAACCCAGGATAGAAAGGGAAGATAGTGCAAGGTGAAAGGGGAGACTACATTGTATTTTGCAGCTGCAGCACTTGGACAGATAGCATCCAGCCATCAGTGGAGTTCACTGCTAAATGACAAATACGTTTTGACTCAGTTGGATTTGATGGAACAAGAAGAGCTACATAGCTCTGAAACTTACCTCAGTCTTAAATGATTTAGCAATTTTAGAAGTTTAGCTTAGGCTGGAGATTTCAACTGGAACGTGGGAGTTTCTCTTAGGCAGAGGCCTGTGCCAGGTCAAAAGATTGATTCTTAGGCATTTAGGAAACTACAGCTGTCAGAAAATATTTTGTTATGCCTGGAAAAAAAGATTTCAGCTCTGAGGTTTCTTACTCAAGCTGCATCTATATTATTGCTAGTTTCCTGAGCAATTTTTGAAACGTACTTCAGTGCGTAATCCTGCTTACAGTTTTTCTAAATGTATCTTTAAAACATTTTGAGAGTTTTAAACATTTTAAATCTCTTTCTCTCTCTTTTTCCTTTTTGTTTTATTAAACCTGTATGACTCATGGATGTCTCGTACTAGATTGCTATGTGCCAACAATGCACCCAGTTCGTATCCAACCTGCTTGGCTTTGGGATGCTTCCAGAGAAAGTGTGGAAAAGGTAGAAAAAGTCGTATTGATCTAGATCAACAGCTGCCACCTTTGCAATGACTGGATCTTCACCATGATTAGATCAAATATATGTTGAAGCCCTATGTGTATCATATTGCCTTTTTTCCTTGAATGCTGTTTGCAAGTAGAGCCATTGCTAATGCTAACTTTACCTGGACACCGTTTGGGTAGCATCTCTTTTTTATATTTTTCTGATGTTTTCAGCACCGGTATCAGTCTCATTCAGGTATCTGCTTGTCTTCTCCCAAGGCATCCTTTAGGGTTGGGATGACTTACACAAAGCAATTCACCACTGAATTGCAAAACTGAAAACCTTTTGCAAAACATCCTCTGCACCAATTCCTCCAAGTGATGAGCACGATGGAAGACACCAGCTATGCATGCCTAAATAAAAAGCTAAACCCCCTTATATCTGTGAGATCCTGCACCTCGTATTTCTTTTAAAACCCTTAATATGGTTCCTGTTGCTAAAATGCCAACAAGGTTAATAACAATAGCAATAACAATAATATTTGAAGAGCCACCAAAGCACACAGGGTCTGCTAGTGACAGAGGCTGCTACCTGCATTTCTGTGCCATGTTATGTTGGCTGCATCACTCTCTTCTGCCTCAGTGTGTATTGAACCTACAGAAATAATAGAGTAAATGTTATTCCTGGGTATAAAATAGATTTTGAATCCCATAATTAAATTAGAACCACCACTTTCTTAAGCACTTCTCAAAGCCCTTCTCCTTCTTTAAAGAATTAATGCAAGGATATGTTAGTGAAAACTTGACACCGTTTTGAACTCAGGGATTTTTTTTTTTTGTTACCTGTTAGGGGATGTTTTTAAAGGTCTGAATGGCATGGCTCTTCACAGGAGGCAATGAAAAAAGAAACTGAACCTCATGAGCCCATGGGTCCGTGTAGGAAGCAGAGACATCTGCTGGGTAACCCACCGAGGTGCTGCTGGCACCCACGAGGCATCATCAACAGTGTTCATGGACAAAAGGAGCCAGCAGAGCTGCCAGCTCATATCTCCCCCCTCCCCGACACTGCTTTGTTAGAGACTGAATGAGATCTGTCATTCTTTTTTTTGGAGTAGGGTCTCATGGCCAAGATAAAGACTTTGCTCCTGACCTCTCTTCCCTCCTCCCAGGGTGTCAGATGCTGACCCAGCTGATGAACAAGTTCATTTAATAATGGTCCTTTCTTCCTTGTCATACCTGCTCCTCAGGTCATTCAGATGATACCTTGACTCCATTTTCAATAATACATATTTTTTTAAAGCTGCTCTTAGATGAGGAGAAAGGAATGAGAGATACTGTCTCCTTAAACTACAGTCCTGGGTAATTACAGCTGGGTTAAGCACTGAAGGCCAGAAATCAAACCCAGACTATTCAATTGCTGTAGCTAAAAAATAATATTCCCTAAGCTTCAGGGTGTTACAGTGTCATCTTCATAATGAAAAGTAGTATTTTTCTGGTGGGGCACTCTCCAGCTGGGAGGTTAATGCCACCTTTAATTCTGTTGCCCCTGCAGCAGCACCTGGATTTCTGCACGACAAGAGCTCGGTTACTCCTTGCATTTTGGCATGGATGCTTTGGGTCTCTGGCCCTGAACTTTAATGGGAAAACACCACAGCACTAACCAGTAAAAGCATTGCTGCCTTGCTCAAGGTGGGACATCTGACTCAGGAACAAGGGAGCTGTAGTCACTGCTACTTTAAGTTTCTTCAGCCTGGAATATACAAAGGATTCCTAGATGGGCTGAAAACAATCAATAATTCCACATGTGCCCCAGTGCAGGCCCAAGGGTACCCTCTGCTTCTTCGGCTTTGTGCTGCTCCACCTACACAAAGCAGATGGTAAAGTGGAGGAAATCATGTGGAATATATGTGTTATAATGGCTTTCTCCTGTTGAGGCACAAATGGGACTTCTCACTTCCCTGCACACTTTCATCCATCAGCATCACCTTCAGGTGCTTCATGAGTAAAACAGCTCCTCTGCATTGGAGACCAGACTGGTGGCTGAAGTCCTGTGAAGGGAAACCATGCCTCTGGGATCAACTTTTTTCTCCTTCTTCCTAACCTGCTTAGCGTGGCTTCAATACAACTCAACATCTGGGCTATTGTCTTCAGCGTAGTCCTGGCTGGAGCTGAATTTGCTGTCCTGGATTCGTGCAGACTGTTTTCACAACAGTCAGCAAACATCTATCTGTCCAAAGAAGAAATTTCTCCCACACTGTTTGCTGGAGTATTAACCTTTTGGTTCCCTGATTCTTTATTTTTCAAATGCACATTGGGCTGTGAAATGTTTGGGCTTTCAAAGAGGAAAAGGAGGGACCACAGATGTGGATTGGAGAGGGTATCCATGATAGAGGAACAGTCCTGAGCCATCAAGCAGCTGAAGAGGCACATTTGGTCTGTATTTGGTGCTGACACAGCTAGCTGTTTTTTATCTTTCATATTCATCATGAAATGGCTCTCATGACATCATTCACGTGAGTGATACAGAGCTGTTGGCTAAAGCATGCATTCGCAGTCTCGCTTACCAAAAATATAGAGATTATGCATGTAGCCAAGTATTTCTGAAACAGTCCAAGTGGCTCTTCAATGCTTCAACAAGTTGTTTTCTTTCCAAAAGGTCTTTGTCTTCCATGTGTCAGCTTGGTTTACTATCTCATGCCATTTATTGCTTTTTCCAAACTCCTCAAAATATTTTAAGATTACATTTAAGCATTATAGTGACAAAACCCCAAAATTCAGACTTCCTATGTCAACAGTGAAAAGCAAAATATTAGGTTTTGTCATAATAGGAGGTAATACCCACCACCAGATTTCTGGTTCCCTGCAACCAGCACCATGGGGCGTAGTTGTACTGACTGCAGATAGCTCTGTCATCTCTTATCCATGCTGCATGCCTAGTATTTCTAAAAAAACCTTAGTTCTAGAAGAATATTCTAGGAGAGCAAACATGCTAATGGCTATGGTGTGTATCCTCTAAACCTCTAATGGGAGAGGAGGCTGCGTGCCACTGTCCCTTGTGCAGCCGCAATAACTAAATGGGGACCAAAACACAGCAGTGGGACTCAAGTTCATTATTTGCATTTGCTTTTTTCTTTAGACTTTTGAATCTGTTTCACAGCAATCCCCTTATTTCCTTGACTACAAAGATCTGTAACTTCTTAACTTTATTCCAGTATTATTGTCATTTTCGTGGCAAACTTGTAGAAGAAAATTAAGAAAAGGTTACAAAGAAAAACGAAGTTGCACCGCGACTCGCTCAATGGAAGCAAGATGTCTGATTCTGGTAATCTGTTCTGACAAATTAAAATTTGTGTTAATAACAAAATTATTCAAGATAGGTAATAAGGTTATTTCAGGAAGATTTGCCACTTGTCTAGAACTCAGGCAACAGAGAAAAATCTGATGTACTGAAAAAAATAGCTTGCTAAGTTCAAAACCAACCTTTAATTTCATGCCTCAGTTTTTATATTTAAAATGAACTGTGTGTGCATTTTGGCAAGAATGATTACATTTAGATAACAGTGATTAGCATGGAGATCTCTAACTGAGGTCCAACTCTGGGGTCAGAAATCAAATGTGTGTTTTCCACATAGGGTGGCTAAGCATCTAAATTGATTGCCTCTGCCATTACCTGTAATTTTGTGTCTGTAACTCAAAATAAGGAGCTTTCCATCCTCATTTCCAAATTTGGTTCACATCACTCATTTATTAAAACCTTCTCTTTTGAGTATTCATCTGCATGTAATGACACCAAAAACTAAGGATAGACATTCATGACCAGTTGATGATACCAGAATAGTACATCAAAGAAAGTTTCTTGTAGATGACTGGTCAATAAATCTGCTTGACAATTTAATTGCTATAATTGATAAAATCCATATAACTACCAGGGAAGAAATTAAATTACTTCATACAAATCAGATTGGGATTTAGATTAAAATTTTCTGGGTCAATTCTGTTTCATGCAAATTATGTTATGGCGGACCCCCTGGTTTGGAACACATTTATTAAGCTTTCTCATAAAAAGTGTATTAATTCATGTCGAATGGCATAGCCTAATATCCCAACACACAGCGTATGGATGTTTCCCATGTGGTCTTCAAATCTCCACATCTGTATGCACAAAAAAAGGCACAATAACCACAAGTAGTATTGTTTTATTCCTATGGGATCAGCTAGTGCCTTAGGAGACACAAGAGGTTGTAGCAAGGTCTGACGTGAGGGGTATTAAAGCAGCGTTCTCCTGTGTTATTCATGAAGGCCTTTTACTGTATTGATGGCGAGTTTTAGGACTTCATCCAGTCCTGAACTAAAGAAGGAGATGGCTGGAACTGCTGAATGGAGCTCTGTGTCTTGTGTTATAGAGGTGGAGAGACTAAATAATTACAACAGCTTCTTCCAGCCTTAAAAACCATGAAAGGAAAAACTTTTCTTTTTATTATAATTATTTTTATTTTTTTCTCTTCAAGCTTGATGGAGAACAAACGCAGAACTTGTTCTTTCTGGTATATAGTATATCCGGAAGGATTTTTGCTGATCCTGTTGTTTCTGTGATGACGCATTTGGACCTTCTCAGGTGCCGAAGAAGAGACACAATTACTTCTGCCAAGTATCAGAGATACGTATTTCTGATGCAGGAGAGTTTAATGGAAGGGGTTCAGTGATTGTGGCACGTGGCCTTGGGAGTGCTTGAACACACCTTCACAAGAAATCAGAGACACGTAGGAAAAAGGAGCTCTTATATGGGAGGGGTAGACAAAGCCTGGAGGCCACCACAGCCCCCCCGGCCTGCTCCCAGGAGGTGGTACCACAGCCCCTGGGTGGGGAGGGATGCTCCACATGGGAGCACACCACCATCTACCAGTTGTCAAGGAAAAGAAACGGTCAGAGGCCTGCTGCTTGTGTTTACATGACTGCATACCAGCTGTACAGTAATATTGTAATAAAAGCTGTTTGGGCAATGATTGTTATGCTGGTGCTGTTTAGCAGCTTGCTTCCAATATTGCATTACAAAGATTACATATTTCATATAATCAGATCTGTCTCTTACTTAATCATCCTACTCTATGTATAAATCTTTAAAATGGACAGGTCTATAAATCACATGCATTTTTCATTTACCGTTTATTCTAAGCCAGGCAGTTTCTTATTTAAATTGCCATATGAATAAATCTAATAATCCTTATTCACTTACATCATCTCAAACTTTAAATCTAGTTCTGACTGAGGTCATAAGTGAAATCAGTATTAAGGGCAAAACTAGCAGCTGTAACAACTATAATAGTTCACCAAATTATGTTAACGGGCCGAAATAACATTAAAAATGAGGAAGAATTGAATTACATTATTAAAGCATGCTATGCTGAATCAGGCAAACATTTAGCCCAACCAGAGATCCTGAATGTGCATGTGCTGAGTTTATCACTAGTCCATATGCCCTGGATAAATGAGGGGCAAAGACACTTCCCCCAATGTGTCTATTTATAAATTGCATTTGTATATGGTGTAATACAGATTTTTTTTAGTGCAATAGCTAAATTATAAACATCTGAAACCACAGCTAGGGCCAGAAATACACTTCTTGGTCTACAATGGGTAGTTTTACTGGTCTTTTATCGGGTGTGATTCTGCCTTTTGGTCAGCAATACAGGAGATCTCATGGAATAGGTATCAAAATGATTCCTCCCTCTTCCTGGAAAAGCCAGAAAATCCCACTTTGCTATTAAAGAAAATGGTAGGAGGACTGACTCAAGCACTGTCTAAGGAAGAACTAACAATATCTATGAAAATTCACACCCCAAAGGAAGTGAAAGATTTCTTTGGTGGCGCAGGAAGCGGTTACGTGTCACCGGGGAGGGTCTGGCAACCTTCAGCATTACTCTCAAGAAACGATGGATTTCAGAGGCTTTGCTTATAGCCATCACCAAGGTATCACAGCGCTTGCCTCTGCATGAGGCCCCCCCCATCTGCAAGGAAGTGTCCCTCCAGAGCTCAGCTAATTCACATTCCCACTGCTATTTTCAGGAGTAAGCGGACTTTCAGCTCTTATGACTTAGTTTTTGGATCTCTGCAGCCTATAAACAGGAACTACATCAGCCATTGCATCTACTTATTCCCAGCACTGATGGAAAGAGTGTAAGCAGCAGGGCAGGATCCTTCCCCAGCTTCTGGCAATGCACAGCACAGGGCCTGCCCTTGCCAGAGGTGGCATCTGGACCATCAGCTTTATCCCCCGAGACTATTTCCTACGAATGCATCAAATTCCCTTTGGAACCCATTTGCACCTTAGATGCCCACAATGTCCTCACACTCTCTTTGAGGCGATCCGCTTTATGATCATTTTATTAATTGCCCCTTGCATGGTATGATCTGTGTTATAAGAAACAGTTAAAAAAAAACCCAAACACATGCCTTGTTTGCATTTGTTATGCTGGCCATACACCTACAGACCTCTCTCGGTCCAAACCTTCATGCAAAGTAGTCCATCCTCTTGCCCCTTTCCACACCTTCCTGCACACAGCACTGGGGGGGTTATGCCGTGCCATAATGATGTTCTGCTTCCCATTTGATTTCCAAGACAGTATCACATTTTATTTAGCATCTTAGCTATAAAAGGCTGCCAACACACAGGCTCCACTATACTGGACTCTGTACACACGTAATAAATAACACATATGACAGACTGTGCCCATGAAGGTCCCGGTATAAGGTATAAGGAACAAGAGGTTTTAAGAGAGACAACCCAGCAGGTTCCAAGCTGCAAGCAGGAGTCTGCAGGATGGACAGAAATAAGTATCTCATGATATACACAGATCTGGAATATTTGGTAGTAGACATTGCTGCTTTTGAGGTGCCTTTATTGGTCAGATTATACCTCATTGGTAATGCAAGAGGGACTGGGAGGATTTTTTTATGTGGCAGCTTCACAGTTTTAGTTTAAGCAAAAGCACACAGGACGGGCTGGTGGGAACAGGAGGGAGAGAGAATCCTGCTTTTTTCTAACTTATCATCCTGATCTTATCACCCAGCGAACTGAGTGTGCATCCCTCTCAAAATGCATCACCCTCTGAGCCTCTCATCTGAATGTAAGAGGCTGGGTGTTTTCTGAGAAGCAGCTGGGGAGCACGCTCGGCTGTACCAAACATTGCTCACGGGCATTTGCCAGGCGGCTGGTTTGGGAACATCTGCGTGAGGGCTACGTTTCTCAGCAGTCTGTCTGTTGGGCATTCATGAGCCAGACAGGCAGGAGGAGTGCTGGTGGGATGGACAGGAGATCCCTGGGCTTAGCAGGGCTTGGGACAGGGAGGGAAGAAGCAAAGCCCATCTCCCCCGCCCCTCTGGGCACCAGCCACATCCATCAGCGCTGCTGGAGCTGAGGCCAAGCCTGAGCATCCTCAGCCAGGCACTGCTTGTGTAGATTTCCCCAATTCTGTGTAGTTCGTTAGGACAAAGCCAGCTCGGTTTACCTTTATGCATCTCTTTTTTTTCATAGTAATGCCTTTTCTAGAAACTGGTTGATTGGTGCAAGTAACTAAGAACTACTGCAAATTGTTCCTTTTTCACACTGTACTTAAGAAAATTCTGCAAGCAAAGACGTATACATGCATAAATAAGGTCAGGATAATACCTTGGAAAATATTCCTGGTTCATTCATTTTGCCAGCTGTAATTATTTATTTATTCTCTATAAAACAAAATAGTACAATAACATTTCATAGTCAATATGCACATCATTATAACTATATTCCCTTACATTTTACATATATTTCTAGAAATTAGCCAGGAAGGACCTGCAAACATTTCATACTAAATCCCTGTGGAGAGGACCAGGTCCTTCTAGACTTTAATTGTACCTGATGAGCAGAACCACATCTGTGTGCACCAACAAGATACAGTAAACATCTGCAGCTCTCTATCAGATGGGACAGTGCTGGCTTCATAAGCAATTCATGGCAGCCTTGAAGAAAATCATATTAGGCTTTGTGCTGTCATTACCTCCCCTACAACTTTAATATTTTCTGTGACTCTGCAAGAGCTAACAGCTGTCAAAAATAAATGAGGCACATTTGAGATGCTGCCTTTCACTGCAAGAGATCTCCAATGCATTAACAGAAGTCTTCATCATCCCCCTACGTCACCTCCCTGTTCTATTAGTTCATTCAGTTCTCACACACCCAAAGATGCTACTCTGGGGATGTCAGATCCTCTTTCTGCAGGGAAACTTTAAAACAAAATGCATCACATCGCCTCTGTTCTGATCTGGTCCTGCCCTTTAAGAATGGAGGCAACTTTTGTTGACAAGTATCCTCAGTTTCAGCAATAACTTCTTTTTAATGATGGAGTTGGAGAAGAAGTGGTATTTGAGGGGGGAAGGCATTGGAGAAAAACCCTGTGGGAGAAAATAAAAAAAGCCTTTTTGCATCTAGGTGCACTGGTGAAGATTGGTGGTGGGAGCTCCATGAGCAGAATGGGTTAACTTTTCTTCCAGCTGCCAGAGGGAAAAAAAAATAACTGGGAGACTGCTGGGAGTTGCAGTTCTAGATTTCACCAGCTTTTAGCAGGGGAAACTGGCAAAAATCCCTGCTGGAAAAGGGGCCGTGTTTATACAGAGCTTTCTCTGCACACGAGAGTGTTTGAGAAAGTGTGAAATGCTAACTCCTGTCCCAAAATGCTATGCCTCCCCTCTTCTCCTTCTCCTGCCTGCAAAATCCAGGCAGCTCTTGGCCTCACACCCTGGGGGTGAAGCCCTCTCTCCTTCTTTCCTTTCTTACTCACTTAACCCATAATCTTAGGAAATGAATTTTGGCTGCCTGCGAGACGGGTCAGGGCAGGAGCTCCAGCCCACGCTGCTCAGGCACCTCTGGAAGCAGGACCACTGGCACTGCCAGAGGTGGATAGAGGCAGGCATCCCCGCATGAGTTGAGTTTTTTGAAGCCAAATTTTTGCCTCTGCTGCCTACAGCCGCCTACAGCCAGCTCTGGGATCTGGATGCCGAGGCTTAGATAAGGACCCTGAAGAGAAGACATCTGAAGTCAGAAGGGAGTTGTAAAATCTTCAAACACTTCTCCAGGGACCTGCTAGGAGGGAGCTCTGGGTGGTGAGGATCAGTCCATCCCTTCCTCCCCACCCAGGCAAGTCCCATCCTGCATCCCTGGCCCACCTGGCTGTTGTGTCTTTGGAGCTTGTAGAGGGTGAAGGGGTCAAATTCATGCTTGAGAGAACACATACAAACGATTTAATGCATTATATTTCAACTCAAACCGATGCTTCCATGCTCGGAAGTATGAGGGATCTGGGGCATTCAAGTTTCTCCTGGCACAGTAATTCACCTTCAGCACAAGCAGGGAACCGAGGCGCTGTGCTGTACAACATCTATGCCTTAGTGTCAGAGATTAACTTTCTGTAAGCTCTGACATGCTCCCACATTAACAGGAACAAATGAAATCATAGAGCAGTTGAGCAGTTGAGCCCGATTAATTACGGAACCATGTGGTGCAATTTCAAAATGCAATATATCTGTTGCTCCATTTTTATTTACAAATAGATAAATAAATTCATGTCAAGGTAATGCCTTAATGGTTTGCCAGAAAAAAAAAACAAAGCAGCACTGGTAGGCAGGTTTACAGGACAAGATCTATGAATCTAATTTCTGAGCTTTTTTCTTGCATTAAAGAGGATGGACTGGACTTGAGTTTCTCTCAAATAAAACACTGGGGAATCACCTCTGGAAGAAGTTGTTAACATTTTTGAATTGGGATACTGTACCATGTTCTGTACCTTTAAAACAGTATCTAGCAGTACCTGCCAATCTTCACTGCCGAGAGATAAAGAACAGTGTTCTGTGCTGTACAAACTGCCAAAAGAAAAAAAAAGGAAAATTAACATTGATGTGCAAAATCTTGATTCTGTCAGATTAAAAAAATGCTTCTCTTCTGCATCCTGCCTGCTGCTGCACTCAAATGCTTAACATACTTTGGGAGCTGTATAAATAAATAATGCTCTTATTTGATGATAGCGTTCCAGAAAGAGTCATTTGTAAGAAGGAGAAGTGGCTTCGTGAAGATAAATCACAATCTGTAGTTCCACAATTGCAGCCATGGGTATAATCTATAGTACAAACTACTTGAGAAAGGGATTAGCTTTTGAATTTAGGTCACTACAGTGTCTGGCCCAAAACATCAGGTCTGATTTCTAATTCTACAATACCTTTAATTCCTGACTGCTGCAGTTCTTGATCAGTACTGGTAGATAAAACTGTAATACAAATCTATACAGTCAATTACAAAATTAAACAGTATTATTAGTTATTAATTGGGGAGTTACTGTTGTTCAAATAAATTGTACTATTCTAAGTATCGTCAGAAGCTAAGTGAAGTAATTTACTTTATTTTTACTGAAAAGGAGGAGAGTTGAAAAAGATGAATTTTGTAAGGGCAGGAATAAATGTGAGTAATTAGGGCACATCAAAAACTAAACTAAGCACCGCACCCAGCATGAAAGTTAAGATATGCATTTTGTAAACAAAAGTGGGCTGAAATTGTCACACATTCTTCTAACAGAGCTAATGGCTAATGGCCTTCTTTCAATGTATACATCTCTTTTTTTTCACATGAAATTCTGCAGTGTTCAGAATCAGAAGACTTTTTTCAGCAAAAATTAAATCATCAGAGCCCGTATTCGCCTGACAACAGTTTGAACTTGATATACACAAGGGTTTAGATCACAGGCTTCATGGCTTCCTTCCTTTTCTCTCTTGCCCCTCTGATAACCGTGTATTTCATCCCATCCTTGGCTCCCTTTCTTTTATATGTTTGATTCAAATAAATGGCTTGTCTTTTCAAGGCTGCCTCATTTTTTGGCTGCCTATATTTCTGCACTCAAGGAGAGGTCTTTCAGCCAGTAAGAGGTGTCTTGACTGTCTCCTGTCCGCTCCACTGTCCTCTAGCATAATTTTGTCTAGGTCTGCCCAGGAAATTTCTTGGGTCTTCAGCTCTGTAATAGGTTTGCTTGAAGTTTTTGCCATCTCTCTTTGACAAAAAAGTTCTGTAGATGTCTCTGTGTGTGCATAGATATACATATATATATATATATATAAAGCTTGTTCATTACTTGCTGAACTGATGTATTCAGGAAGAAAAAATTGTTTTTGCCAGCACATGCTTTTTAGTGGTGTAAATTACATCAGCAAACCCTTTTTAATAGGGATGAGGCGTAGCCCTCATCTAATTCTCTCCTAATGCTCTCTTTGTCTTTCCTCCTCTCCTTGAGTCCTATGTGCTCTCCAGCAACATTCTGCACTTGGATCAGCCACCCCTTCATTAAGATAATTCCTCCTTTGCTTTCAAAACTCTTTTCAGATGTCTTCCTTCCACTTAGGCTTTGCTCGGTGTGCCTTCTGGCGCTATCTGTAACCACCTCTTCACTTGATCTTTTTGTTCTTCTCCTCTATATTTGGATTAAATTATCGTCTTCTCAGGGCAGGGATCTTGCTTCCTCTTCTTTTATGAAGGGATGTTTTCACGTCCGGGAATGCAGAACTAGGAGAATACAAGCCAAGAAGAAAATGCTTTCAAATTCTGTTCTGAAATTTCAGCTTCAATTTTGCTGTTGGGTTAGGCAAATTGAAACCACCATCTAACATCTACCAGAAGCAAAAAAAAAAACCCACCCAACCCCTCGAGCTCTGCAATTAGAAAATGGAAGAAGATTGCTTTCCATAAATGTGTTATGGTTTGCAAAGATCTAGGCACAGGAATGAATAGCTAATTCAGAGGTATTATCATTTAAGAGCCAAATCTACTAAACACACCCCTGACTTGAAAGAAATCTAAGAATAGGAGGCATGACAATTACTGTAATCCTTAAATTATGCATACCTTTCAAAATCTTCTATCAACGTCTTAGGTTTTTCTTCATAGGTGGTTTCTGCACTTCCTCCACAAAGCAAAACAAAACATCGGTTTATTCCAATAAATGTTGTGCCTGAGGGGCTGCTATTTGTTACTAGGAATTAATTAATTAAAGAGATCAGACCTTGTCATACAGACCTAAAGGGAGTTTTGATCCATCAGATCTTGCATCTTGTTTCAGAAGTGATCGGCACGTAAAGGAAAATGCTCTGCTTCTTTTCCCCAGAAGGGGATCAATTATTCAAAAACGTTAATGCAGAAGGCAAGCAGAGAAAAACTTTCTCCTTCAGTAACTTACAGAAAACCTTTCACATCTGTCTGTCTCAGAAAGATGCAATACAAGATGATTTTGGTTTTCTGTTCAAGAAATCTAAAATAAGCATATCTGTTAGCTGCAAAGGTAATTACTACACAAACATATGGTATGCAATGAGAGAAAAAAAGTAATATCTTTTTTTCCTTGGTTTACACAGTAAAAGGCAGGGGTAGCTCACTTATGTGACAAAGGAGGCAGAACCTTAGGGCATGGGTTTTGAGGAGAGCGCTCATTCTTGAAATCAAGCACCTATAGAGTTTATTCTTAATACAAGGCCTGAATGCAAACAACTGATTTTGAGGGGAAATGGAGCTGCTATCCCGTGTTTACATAGAAGATTTCTATTGCTTTAACTCTTCTGGTACCATAGCATGGCCTCCCCTCACTGAATTCAGTTCTGTAAGTGCAGAGATTCTCACGTCTGAAATCTTTGTCCTGATAAAACAATATTTTAACATTAACATTAAAACATTTAAAACCTGACTGGGCAGGTCACAGGTAGAAAGCTTCTTTCCAAAGCTTCTCGAAGTATCATGTCTCTCCTGGAGGAGTGTCATAGATATTTCCTTTGCTAATGCCATAAATTCTTTCTTTTCACCTGCAGCCTTATGAATTGAATTGAATTGAATTGAATTGAATTGAATTGAATTGAATTGAATTCAAAACTGGTCAAGCTCAAATGCTCTTTTGAGCTTAATAACTAAGAGAGTTAAAGCACAAGAATAGCATTGCCCCAACCAGGCTCAGCCACCTCTGGCTCTCTAGTTCCACCACCAAATACCTCCTTAGGAATGGGTGAGGTTCAAGTCTGGGTCTTGAGCAAGGTCTTCTCTATCCTGCTGCACCATGTGTCAGAGCTGCTGCACCTCCGCACCCTGGTAAGGATTAGGTTATGCCTAATTTTGGTTAACTCATCATGATTCATGAGTATTGACAACATTTAACATGCTTTGCTTCTGCCAGCATATCCATATTCCTCACAATAGTTATGACAGGAACATGGTAGAAAGGAAAAGACTTGTCTCCAAATCCCGTTTTTTTTTGTCTAGAATCTATTGTTTTGGTTGTTTTCTACAGGAATTTAGGTCGTATTTTTGAGAGCAAAGAAGAGTCTGATTGCAACTACTTTACTTGCATATGCTAATCAAGTAAATGCAAATTCTTAATACCTCTTTTTGGAACATTTGTGCATGTGGTTCTCCATGTGCAGGTATAATAGAGAGAATTATGAGATTCATGATCTCAAAGACAACCCTTCTCTGTGCAAAACAGAAAATCCAGGCATCAATAGAATAGGGGACCAAATCTCATTGGAATTATTGACTCAAAGTCTGCCTAGAGAGTCTGTTATAACTTTGCTGCCAGATAAGACTATCAATTAAATATTAGTCTAGCAATAGTTTTTGGAATCTGATCTTCAAAATGCTGGACTTGAATGATAAATTTGTCTTATGGAGTCTCTGGACAGATGGATTTTATGTGCTTCTACTGAATCAGTGCTATCTGAATCTGTCCTGAGGCATCCAGTTCTCCTGGCAGGCTCTGAAGAACTGCAATCATTAAGTGTAATTTTTTTATTTTTCTTGAGGTGTTCACATAGAAAATTATTTTAATGCCATAATCAGTCATCAAAAAATACATAGCAGCAATTAGCAATCCAATCTATGGGATGCCATATTCCTTTGTTATAGGAAGAATTCTCACCTGCGCGTTTTTTGGCACAAGGAGATAACCTCAAAACTGTTTGTTGAGATAAACATCCTAAGAAAACTCCAGTTTGAGACAAGTCTTGAGGTGCCATGCTTTTGCTTTGGCAATCTACTACAGCATTTTAGGAGACAGATCAAAACTGCTTACACAAGCTTAAAAAGTTCCCCTCGACTCTTCCATATGTGTGTGGGTGTGTTCTAATTAGAACTTGGTGGATAATGAATAATTTATCCAAGATCTTTCACCTCCTTTGTTTGTAAATTGCCCACAACAAGATCACAGCTTTCTTGAAAGTATTTCTTACTGGAAATTACTCCTTGGGCTTCATTTACTTCCATTTTTTCACTGGTTTCTACCTTTTTTTTTTTGTATCCCCTTTTTCTTTTGGGGTCCTTTTCTCTTTGGATTCTTGTGATCTATATGTAGGGTTAACTACCTTTGCAGTAGCTAGCTAGGTAGGTAGATATGTAGCTACATATCCCTGTGTTGTGGTCAGACTCTGCTCTTGCTATTTTTTGCCCCTAAGCTTGTGGGGTCATCCAGACCCAGACAAAAAGAATGTGAAATGCTTTCAGCTCAGAATGGGAATGTTTTATGCTTCCTTTGTACCCAGTTTGCACACTCATACATATGTACATAGGTGCAAAGAAAGTGAAAAAACCACAATCCATTGTGGTTCATCTTATTCCTTCACTTTTAGCTGCTAAAGTACTGTAATGATTTTGTTAAAGCTGCTAGATTTTTGTTTTATATTTTTCTTCTCTTGTCATATAATTCTTTTCCCTAGTTCCCTAACGTATTTGGCTAAGAAAGAATAACAGTGACAGCTCAGCAATCGCAGTAGCTGATTTGCATTTCTTTCAGATGCAGAAATGGCCATCTCTATCTTACCAAATTCCTCTGATATTGCGATAGAGGTTCAACAGTTTATAGTTTCCCAGCCTGTTCCCCCTCCCTGGGACCTCTTCAGATATTGTAACCCCCATGCATGGGGGATCTTTCACCAGTTCTCAGAAATTCCAGGTCCATCGTCAATGCTGGATGTTAGATTTGTATCTAATGATTTTTACTGCTGGGCACCAGCCCCAAACAACTTCAGGTAGGCTGTATCCTTGGAAGTTTTGTTCTTCTAACCTGGCATAAAACCCTTAATTGCAGGTTTAGACTCTGCAGAATGCCAGAGATGTATCCAATCATATGTACACACAGGGGAAACGGGCGTACTGCTGTCCCTAGCAGAAAATAAATAAGTCTAAAAAACACTTTTTAGGCTTTTGACATATAACATTTTGGTCTATCATAAACAGGACACTGGAAATTTCTCCTGTGCCCTTATATTTTCTTAGCATCAGTGGGGCTTTGAGAAAAGATGACCCCTTGGTTTTTATGGATGCTATGGATCCTCACAGGATCCTGCAATCTTTTGTTACTTTTGCTAGAAATACCTGGAAAATACTACTCAGTGCGAGAGACCAGAGAGTGAAGCATAATTATGTTTCCTTTTCAAGGGGAGTTGTTCCTTCAAGCATCAGATGACTGAAATCAAGAAACGAAGTTGAAAGGAAGCATCATGGCTAAAATAGTTTAAAAAGAGAGAAAAGACGCAGATTTTTGATTAATTTCAAAGTGTTGTTTGTGTTTGAGAGTGGAACAGAGTACCGTTAGCACCAATGTCCTTCCAGGGAGGCTTTGAGATGCCATACATGATATGTATGCAGAAGCAAGGGAGGTGGGCTCTCTGCTGGACATACTGTTCTTGTTCCCAACACACTACCAAAGAACACACAAATTGCAGGCAACTTCCAAAGTATCATTAAACTCTAAAAAGGCAAGAGCAAAACAGAAGTTACAATCTGGGCTCTTAAAAAACCTTTGACTGCCTGATCTATAGCAACACCACTATACATTGCAGCATCAACACTGCGACATTGAAGTCTCCAGCATCCAGAACTGAGAGGTTTTGGTCCTCAGCTGGTGACTTTCTTTAGATTGCTTTGCAAGTGAAACTAAAATGTACACAGCAAAACCCTGAAAAAAATCTGTCTGCTTCAAAAATAAAAATATCTTAAATGTTGACAGCCTTATTGCTGTACAGCAGGTGGGGAAACCCTATGAGAGATGACTTGCAAAAAAAAAGTATTTGTTCCATTTTCTGGTTTTTTTTTATTACAATTCTCCCTGAAAAACTAAACAATTCTTTAAAACAATATTTCTCTGCTTTCTATATTAGCAGTCCATCTAACTTGTGACTTCTGCTACCTCTCTTCCATGTATCTGCCTTGAATACATTAAAAGTTATCAGTGTACTCTTTCCCTTCCTCATCCTGAATATCAGGACCATTAAAAATAATGTTTTGTGAATTGTTGCATTATTTAGTTGCTGGTGTCACTAGAGTGCTCATAGGCTTTAATCAAGCATTAAAACACAGTTACGTGCTTCAGAGCACATAAATCCATTGGCTTCTTATCTCAGGGTCTGTCTGGAGACAAAAATAACCCTGAAACACTTGGGTGAAGTATAGGTATGCAAAGCTTTGTTTCCTGTGTATGTCAGAGGAACTAAGGACATTGAAGCCTCTTACTTCTTCTAGCTTCAATGACTGTGGGCTACGTGTCATACCCAGCTTCACTCAAAGCTGGTTTGTCTACTTTTCTGTGGGAGGTGAGAACTGCCTAAAGGGCACTAATTTCTTGGCAAACCCAAAGCTATTTCTTTATGATAAGAAACAGTAAGTGCAAGGTAATACCCAGTACCCAAGTCCACCTATTTTTACAGTGCCTTCCAGAGACCAAAGTCGTACCAGGTAAAAATAGCTTATGGGGGTCACAATGCCAAACACTGGTCTCGTTGTGTTACCTTCTTGTAACCATAGGATAACTCCCCCAGTTTTACTAGAGTTTGCCCTCACAAAACCAGGCATTTACAAGGTAGCAGAGAAGTGGGTAAATCATCTGCTTGAGTGAGAAAAGCTGCAATGCAGAAGGCTGTGGGAATACCCTGCCTAAGTCTGTTGCAACACCTCCTGTGTGGGGCAAAGTGACCTCAAAGTGTCCTATTCCTTCATTTTGTTCCTGCAGTCTACAGTCACTGATGAGCTTTGACGGCTCTGGCACATATACCCCGGGGATGGGATGTTCAATCACTGCTGTGCAAGTGTGTGTCACCTCATTGCAGATACTGTCCCTCTCGGCTGGCACCTTGGCCTCGTGATGAGCATAGCAGACTTGCTTAAAATGATGGGATTTCCAAGAGTCTGGAGGATTTGGGCACAATCTGTGGTGCACCATGAGTTTTCACTAGGGATGCGTTCACCCACTCTGCAACTTGGGTGCAAGAGCAGGAAATGAGACCATATGTGCTCTCTAGAGGGGACATACCTGCAGATGGCTTGCCCGTCTCGAAACAGTGAAACCAGAACGTGAGATCCACGCTCCACTTTTATAGTCATTGACACTTCCCTTCCTGGTGTGCAGGGAAGCCCTGTAGCACCACGGGGCAAGAGGCACAACCCACCCTCTGGCCTGCTCTCCCCCTCTCCATGGCCATCACTGACATGGGGCCACCAAGACCAAGATGGTCCCTTGGAAGAAGATGCTGTGAGTCATGCGGGGAGGGAAGCAGCTGGCATGGGGGTGTGCAGGGGCAGCAGCCAGCAGGCAGCACTTGCTCATGGATGGTGTTTTATTGCAGTGGGTTTTCCTATTGCCATTTAGCCATGATTTCTCTCAGTTTGGCAGAGCTGGGTATGGCAGGTGTCTAGTCATCTTGTGCAGTGCTTGGTATTCAAGGAGTCTCTGTTGTGTCTTGCTTCTGGGTGTAAGGATGTTGTGCGTGATGTCACAGATATCTGCTATGGGAAGGACAATTTTGCTCAAAACTTGTGAATCCCTCAAAAGCCAGCACCCCAGCCTCTTCCACAGCTGCTTTGTGGTCCTTCCCTGGCTGTGGCTGGAGATGTGAGCAGGAGGTGAGGGCAGGGAAAAGAGCAAAGTGTGACCAGACCTGGGCATGAGTGTCATAACTCAGATTTGACAGTGATTACTGGGCTGGCTGGTGGAGAGGAGCATCAGGAAGACACACTGTTTGGTGTGAATTTCCTCCTTGGCAACAGCCAGCTCCCAGTTTGATGCTGTTCAACTCTGCCCACACCCACTCACACATGTCCAGGGTGGGTGTGCAGGGGACCTTCCTCACCCAGTGTAGTCCCTAGTGTTAAAAGACCAATCTCTGTGTAATTGTTGGAAAGAGTGTCTGCCAATCAGAATCATTATGAACACCTCCCCGACCAACAATCAGACTGGACCAAGCTGAACAAGGGCAGGAACCCAGCTTAAATGCATCATGTCACCTCCTCTCTCCACTGAACATTTTGGGAACCTCCACACTTGGTACTTGGGCACTTGAGAGAGGCATTTCCATAGATTTAGTTTGCTGTGCTGCACCAGAGACACCCACAACACTGCAACCTAGTGACAATAATCTAATGCTAATAATTGAACAATGATCTTCTTTAAAATATGCAGCTGTGATAAACATTTATTTTATTACAGACAGCATTTATGACAGCAGCTCTATTCATGTCAGGATATAATTATGAAGCACTACTGGGTATGGAAAATACTGTTCCCAAAACTGAGCATTTTCTTTGCAGAATTTAACCTTTAATCAATGTTTAACTATGAAGGCCTATATTTCAGACAGTTTATAGATAAAATACTGCTATATGGATGACTGTTTCACAACAGACATTTAAGTGAATGTGCAGAGGGAACACATCATACTGCATAAGGCAACCCACGTCTGTAATTAATAACATGTTTTGTGGAGCTTGCACTTAACTGAAACATAAGAGAAAATTGCTTCAGGAAACTAAAATATGCAAAGACACATAGCAAGCATTTACGGTGGCCTCAGCTGTATGAAACGTAATAAACATATAAAACACATCCATATGGTTTAAATAAATGGAAGCCTGTGTTCTGAGTTAATGAAACATGCTTAGCAGAGAGCCATTCCTTCTCCTGCCGTGAGGCTGGGAGGTAGTGTCACCTCATGCTCCAGCTAAAGAGAGCAAGGCCCCCTCTTCTGAGGGTGTGTGTCGATATTTCCAGGGGTGGAACTGTGTAGTCACAGAATCACAGAATCTTACTGGTTGGAAGGGGGATCCTTCCGACTGGTTGAGATCACTGAGTCCAACCACATTAAAAACCAAAACAAAAACAAACAAACAAACTTAAAAAAAACCTTAAAAAAACTCAACAACAAACCACCCCCAAAACCCCCAACAAACCCATAAAACCCACACACAAAAAAAGCACCCACCAAC